>VWYP01033880.1:85045-95768 GCA_013400435.1 Pycnonotus jocosus
GCCGCCATATTGGTCTGTGGAGGGGCGGGAGCGGAAGGCAGGACCGGCCCGGTGGCCTGTGAGTACCGGGACCGACCGCGGCTGGAGCGGGGTGGGAGCGGGAGCGTCCACTGCGCCTCTGGGCCGCCGGCCGCGGCGCTGACACCTGCGGGCAGGCGAGCGGGGGCTTGGAGCGAGCGGCTCCTCCGGGAGCGCGGGGGCTGCTGCGGGCTGGGCGCTCCGGCTGGGGCCTCTCGGGGCTCGTGTCCCGCCTCTGCCGGCCCCGCCCCGCCCCGCTCCGCTCCGTGCTGAGGCAGCGCGGCTCCCCCCGTTCATTGTACCGCGTGTCCCGCCGCGCTGGGCTGAGCAGAGCCCGGACAGGGGGAAGTCCCCGCTTGCGGGCACAAGCGAGAAGCGCAGGTGCAGCTCAGCTGCTGCTGCAATGGATAAAATTAAACAGCGCCTTTTTTTAGTGTGAAAAACCAATCTGAGCGGCCAATTAGCTGTTTCCCCGTGGCTGTCCATTCACCCAGTTCTTAATAAATCACCTTAGCGTGTTGCTCTTCAAAGACATTTCCTCTATGAGATAAGATAACTTGAATGAGTAATGTGTTTTTGTTAGCTACCTGCTTCAGTTATATTTTAAATTTAAGAAAAATCTGTATCACGGATAGAGTTGTGCTCAAATTCTGTACATCTGTGTCATGATGTGAGGCTTAAAGTAATTATTCTTCTTGCCGGAGGTTCTCCTTTTCAGAACTGAGCGATCAGTGGTGTTTGTAATCAAATTACACAGCAATTGTGCGGGGAAAGCATTGTGGGGTGGGATGTTGAGAATTGCTTATGTGGTGTTTTCAGCAGAGAAAATTGCTGTAATACGGTTTTGTTTTAGTCGCAGTCTCAGTTCTGTTGGTAACAAACTCTTCCCTCGTTGGTTGTGTTGATCTCTGTGTGTGTCTGGCTGAGTGTTGGCTGTGCTGGAGAGCGCTCACAGCTGGGCAGTGAAACTCATATTGCATTTACGAGACCGGAGAGAGGCTTTTCACAAGGGCCTGGAGTGACAGGACAAGAGGGAGTGGCTTAAAGCTGCCAGAGGGAAGGGTTAGATGGGATGTTGAGAAGGAATTCTTCCAGATGAGGGTGGTGAGGCCCTGGCACAGGGTGCCCAGAGAAGCTGTGGCTGCCCCTGGATCCCTGGCAGTGTCCAAGGCCAGGTTGGACAGGGCTTGGAGCAACCTGGGAGAGTGGAAGATGTCCCTGCCCATGGGAAGGGGTGGAATGGGATGATCTTTAAGGTCCCTCCCTACCCAAATCATTCTATGGTTCCATGATTATGAAAGAGAAATTGCAACTCTCTGGGTTTAATCATTCCCTTAAACCAACACAACCCAGTGATCTTAATTGTAAGCTGTCCTCAGAGCAGTGCCAAGAGCTCCTGCTCTTGATAATTGTTCGTTACAGGTGTTTTCTCCAGCAAAGTTTTAATGTGATGAGAAATATTACCATCAATTCCAGTCTGTGTCTTGTGATTAAACTGAGCCCCACAGAGGTTTCTCCTCAGTAGAACTGTTGTGTTTCTTGGTCTGCTCTGGAAGAACTGTGTGCATGGTAAAAAGCATACATAATCACATATAATGTAATATTTTACACCAAGCAAGATGCCTGCTACAGCATGAAGCCTTCAGTAGCCTGACACACACAATTTTCCACTTGCTCTGCACAGGGTAACATTTACAACATTGTCATGTGAGGTCTGCTTGTAGCCCATGATTGCTGTGAATGTGTCTATAGGATTAATTTTGATACTATAAAATTTTCATTCTCTGATAAATTATTGTGTGATTCTAATTAGTTGAATAGCTTTTTGTTACAGCTTTATACTTCAGGACATTAAAAATTACCCCAAAATAAAGCACCAAATGATGCTCAGCTGAAAAATTTCTGTCCTGCAGAGTGTGGGGAGAAGAATAATAACTTTGTTTTGCCTGTAATGGAAAAGTGTGTATATTGTATGACTTTCTACTCAATTCTTTTCTTTTAGCTATAGCTTGAATCAAAGTGGACTCAGCTCTTGAAGCCTCCTAATGAGTCCCCTTAGCTTTTGAAGTGTAACAGGGCACCTTTTTTTTCTACATTCTAATTATTCCATAGGATGTAGTTTTCAGATATTTACAGAAAAAACCACACAGCTTTAAGGTTTTGTGCCTCCTCAAATTGTCCTTGATCTTAAATTTTCTGCAACACTCACTGTATTGCAGCCTGTAAGACAAATAACTTTTTTTTTGTTTTGTTTTTGGTTTTTTTTAATTGATGAATGTTTCATCCAGATCTGTTATCCTCTGAGGCTCTTGAGTAGGGCTGAATGTACTCCCAGTATCCCAGGGTTACTTAGTCCCACCCACAGATGAGGATTCCAGGAAGTAATGCCAGGGATTGCTCTTGGTGATGTGGCAAAATGTTTCTGCTTAGGATCCACTTTATTTGGCTTCTATCTTGAAGTGAGCTGTAAAACTCACTGATAAGAAAAAATAAAGCTCTTCAACTGGTAGCAGAGGCATGGACTGAAAAATAATCCCCTTTGGTAATTTTTTAATTTGAGTTCAGGCTCTTTGACTACAGTTTTGCTCTTGTATAAAACTTTTCTGTCACTGCTCAGCTCTTGGTGTTGAAGAGACAGAGAAACTCATTGAATGATTCCAGCGTGGGCAGCATTTTGGGTTTGGTGCTCTGGCAGAGTCTGAAACCACTGCTGTGCAGGGTCCTGAATTTATTTCTTCACTATGTAGTTACTCAGTATTTAAAATCCTAAGCAGCTTTTTAAAAAAACTCTACTTGCACTGATTTTGTTCTTTGTCTTTGGAGACTGAGGTGGCAGGAGGGAGGTGCTGCAGTTCCTGTCTCACTGCTTAGGGGTTGTGCCTTAGCAAGGTCACAGTGTCCAACTGGGCTCTTCCTGAATTTCCTTATGGACTCCTTTATTTCCTTCCCCAAAATGCACTGGATCCTGTCTTTGTAAAACACCCTGTTCTTTGCTTTCTTGGATGAGGAATTTTCATTCATTTTGGCATAAATGTCCTCTCTTTAAGAATACTTCCTTCAGAATAATTTGTTTCAAACAGGACAAGCCAGAAGAATATTGTGTGTAAATGCTGGTTCAGAGAATGTGCTGTAAACCTCCCTGAGCTCAGATTTTGCATTTCAATGTTCCCTTGTCCCATGTTTTGTTTCCACAGCCACCATGTCAGAAGGGGACAGCATTGGGGAGTCTGTGCATGGAAAACCTTCCGTGGTCTATAGATTTTTCTCAAGACTTGGACAGGTTGGTTTTGCAAAAGATTTTTCTGACTCCTTTAGAAGCAGATCTCACTGCAGCTTCTGGAACTCACTGCTTTGTTGGCTGGGTTGTTGAAATGCTACAATCTGTACAAAAGATTTCTTTTGTAGCCTTTTAAAATAGATAAATACCTATAATAAATGGCTTACTGAAATATTTAATGGGTATATGTGTGACACTGCACAGTGAAAATATGTTGTTACTGTCAGAAATTTCATTTCAAATTCATCTTAAGGGAAGCAACTTACATAAAATACAGAAAATTTAAATTGCTTTACAATGCCCTAAGCATTAGGGATTTTTTTCCTGTGTAAAAATACAGACGTTTGTAAGGATAGTTCTGTTAATTTATTTGTAGAAAAGAATACAAGTGTTTCATGTTATTCTCTTTCCCAAAATACTCCTCTCAAACGCTTTCTTTTGCCCTTACTACCCTCAAATGAGCTTTATCCATTGTGCATCAGGTATTTTACAGTATTTATTATTTACTGTGCACTTTGTGTTTCCTCCTAGATCTACCAGTCCTGGTTAGACAAATCCACCCCCTACACTGCAGTGCGATGGATTGTAACGTTGGGGCTCAGCTTTATCTACATGATTAGAGTTTATTTACTGCAGGTAAGACAACTGGATTTGATGCTGAAGTAGTTCCAGATGTTATTGCTGGTCTAATTTTGATTCTAAGAGTGTTTTTGAAGTGTGCTGTTACTTTAGAATCATGTAGTGTATCATTGAGCACGTGGCAGAAGGTAAATTGTGAAGAGAGCACCCATCCTGTGGGTGTGGAAGTTGCTACTGCAGAGAGAAAAATGTGTGAATAGTTGAGGATATTCATCTGATGGCAATCTGAAATCACAAAATAAATCTCTGAAAACTGTTGTAATTAAGTTTTTGCTTTTATATTAATGCTGTGTAACAGCATGCTCAGGGCCAGGGGTTCCTTTCTGTCATGAAAACCATAAAGAATGGCTCTGTCAGCATTTCTGTCCCTGCAGGCCAGGGGCAGACTATTCCCCACTAATCAGATGTTTCTGTTCCCTGCCAGTCTGCACTTCAATTCAGAACTTGGGAACTGTTATTCCCAAAAGCTGAAGATTACAGAATGCAAAACCTTCGCAGGTCATAGTAGTAGGAACATTTCAGGCACTGAAGGCTGCAAAGATGATTTAAAAAGGGGTGGGTTTGTGCTCTTTACTACTTTAGAAGTCCACACCTTGAACATAGAGAGCCTGGATGCCAGACCATGGTTTCATGTTCAATCTGTCACTACATGAGAGATTTGTTCTCCTGTCATGTTCTAAGATTTGTTTTGATCACTGAGAATTCCTGACATTTTTAAAAGCCCAGAAAACTTTCAGTTAATACAAGGACATAGAAAAGCTGCTCAAGGAAGCAAAAAACCCAGGGCTGTTTAATCTTGTTAAAAAAATCAGTATCAGGAAGTGATTTTCAGGAGGATTTTCCCCTTGTCTGTTCTTCCCTGTGCAGGGTTGGTACATTGTGACATATGCCTTGGGAATCTACCACCTCAACCTCTTCATAGCTTTCCTGTCGCCAAAGGTAGACCCCTCTCTAATGGAGGATTCAGGTATGAGGAAAAGTTCCTTTTTATCATCATTTGAAACTTGGTTGAACTTCCAGCTCCTTTTGTCTGATACAGTAGTGTAAAGATAATGCAATTTTAGCACTATATTGTATTTTTTAGACCTGAAAAAAAAATCTATACAATTTAACATCAAGAGTTGCTATAAAATTTGTCCTTTTTCATAGGACTTGTATATATTCCATATTGTACTAGTTTTCTGTGTTTTGAAAGGAGTTTTATGTGACTTAAGCTCTCCTCAAAGTAACTCAAGTAGCCTGACGTTCCTATTCCCTATTTTCTTTAAAGGAATCTATATTAAGTTTATTTTAAGGAGTCTGTATGAACTTACATTAAAGCAGCAACTCTTAACTGGAATCCACATGTAACAATGGAAATTGGGTGTGGTTTTGTTTTGTGATTTTTTTTTTCCATCTTAAGGTAGAAAGTAAAAGAAAAACTGGACTCTGAATAGTGTAAAAAGCTACTGTGAGGAGGTTTGTGGTTTGGTTTCTTTTCTGTTATTTTTAGATGATGGTCCTTCCTTACCTACAAGGCAAAATGAAGAATTTCGGCCTTTCATTAGAAGGCTCCCAGAATTCAAATTCTGGTGAGTGGATCCATCTGCCTGTGATCTGTTTTTGAAAAATACAAATATCTGCGTGACATTAGTGGTAACTGGCCTTGAAGCATTAATTGTTACTATTATTTTTCAGGCACTCTGCCACTAAAGGAATCCTGGTTGCTATGGCCTGTACATTCTTTGAGGCTTTCAATGTCCCTGTGTTTTGGCCAATCCTTGTGATGTACTTCATTATGCTATTTTGTATCACTATGAAGAGGCAAATCAAGGTAACTTGGCAAGAACAGAGAATTTGTGATGTCAGGATTTACAGCATTGCTCTAAACTGGCTCCATTCAGTGGAGCCTTTCAGGGGTTAAATGTGCTGCATACACTTACTTTACTGGAGAAACTTCAGTAGCTAATATTTGAACATGAATTGTTCAGGTGGGGCAAGTTTACAGTGTTGAGCAGATTTTACAGGACTTTATTCTTGTTTTCAAAAGGTTTTGACTTCAGAGTGCAGTGTCAGGGTTTTATGCAGGTTCTCATCCACTTCCTGGGGCTGTTTTGGATGCAGAGGTGTGGAACCATCTCTGGTGGGTGAAAAGGGAAGTTCTCACAAGGTGGTGTCAGAAAGCAGATGGGGAAAAAGGAAGGGACATGGGCAAGTGATTTAGACCATTTTAACAAATTACTTATGGTTTGTTAGATTTTTAAAAATAACTGATTTTTTCCCCAGACATTCAGAATTTTGGATAGGTACTATGATTTAAAGTGGTAAATTAAAGATTAAAGGGTAGTAAAGAATTAGTACCTCTGTGCTCTCTCCAGTTTACTGTGGTTCCCCATTCACTAATCTTCATTGTAGTGTGCAATTTGTGGGGTAACCCAAAATCTGAGATTTATAAAACTGCTCTCATGCCCCTATTCAGATTTAAACTGCTGTAGGATTAGCTATTTCATTACCTTTACTAAGAACTCTCTTTCTGGAGGGCTCAATAATTTACAGTGTGTATTAAAACCAATTTTTTTTATACTATGTCACTTTGTTGCCTCAACAACTGCTGTTTTCTCTTTGCAGCACATGATAAAGTACAGATATATACCCTTCACACATGGCAAGAGGAAATACAAAGGGAAAGAGGATGTGGGGAAGACCTTTGCTAGCTAGGAAGACGCAATCAACCTGTTGACCAATTCTACTGCTCACTAAAGGAACGATTTTGAGCCATTGTAACAATGCCTTTTTTCTTCATAAAAGTGATTAACAGAGTGGTGACAAAGCAGTTGAATTTTCATTTTACGAGGATCTTGCTATTTTTATCTGAAATATCAGTTTCTCGAGGAAACTGGCATTCTAACCAAATTGCATTGAGTTTATTCTCTTTTGTAAGAAGTTGGAGAAACTTTGGATAATCCCATGGATTTGGGATAATGTATTTCTTTCAAGATCCGTTGCACTGGAGAGGTTAATGGCCTAGAGTTGGATATTTTTACATAGTTCTCCTGCTCAACATCACCCTGAAGTGCTGTGCACATCTGTGGAGGAAAGTGTAAGCTGGCACACGTGATGCTGTTTTCTGCTTCATGGCCGTGTGCTGTTCTCATAGAAAAATTCAGTAGACCTAAATTAGATGCAGAACTTAAGCCAGTTTCCTAAATGCATGGTATTACTGAGTTATAACCAAACAAATATAGATAGGAATAAGAAATTACTAAATTATGGGGTTTGCAGCAGGGCAAAAATACTCATTTAGCTTCTAAAGCAACTCGTTTGTGTTGGGTTTTAATGCCAGTTTCACTGTTCCATCTCCCAGCAGATGCTAAAATTGGGCTCTTTCGTGATGACTCAGAACTTTGTTCAAACTCTTATCACAATTTCCTTCAAGGACCTGGAATTATAAAAAAAAATATATTTTAATTGTTATTAGTTGGAGTTTCTTTCATACTTAATGGTTTCTTGAATAATTGAAGTTGACTTCATGCAGCCCCACAGGATGTACCCAAACTGGCCAGAACAGACAGTGGTGGGGGTTTTAACACAGATTTTCTTTTTTTATGGGGGGAAAAAAAAATGAGAGATAAATGACCTGCATGTAAACTTTTTCATGTGATACAACTGCAGTTTTATTAAGTGACTTTTTAATTCCAAAATTTATTAAAAGACAGTGTTCCCCTTTACTTGTTCTCTATCTTTATATACATCTCTTGATCTAACACTATTTATGACTTCCTTTCAATAATGGTTGCCCTCAGTTTACCTTTGTGCAATGCCTTTTTCAACTCTTCAGGGAGCATTCACTTGCAGAAGGTAGGAAAAGATTAGCTCTTGGAAGATTCTGAATGGAATTCAGCAGCTTCAGCAGACAACTAATTGGAAAATATATGTAGGCACCTTTTCCTCTGATCTTGTCAAATGAAGGCTTTGTGGAGCTCTGGAATTCAGTAATCCTGGGAAAGTGGCAGGGAGTTTTAGCTGACATGTGGCTTTTTGTTGGTTTGCATGTGTTTGTTTTATTAGCAGTGTGGAAAACAGGAATGTAAGCACTTAAAAATGAGGGAGACAGCACCCAGAATGGGTATGATAAAGGTACCAATCAGGGAGGAAAAATGTGACATTAATACTAAAATTACCAACTGGGATGGCTCCTACTAAACAAGAGTGTTAATGACATCCATTGCAGATCTAACACTTTTACCTAAACTTTATTTTGAGGTTTAGTTTAGGCAAGTTTAGGTTGATGCCTTTTTTTTGGGAAGGCAGATACCCTGCATCCACTGGGATTAAGTTTTCAAACATGGATTGTAGGAGCTGTTGGGCCAACAGTGCAGTTCCCCAGCTGCATCTCAGCCTGCCATGGCCAGGCAAGTCTGGTGACATTTTGTTAAACTTTACTCTGCTGTATTACTTAAAAATGTTAAAAATTAATTCCCCTTAAAGAATGCATGAAAAAGTTGGCTGGACAGCTTCAAAGATACTCCCAGTCACCAGTTCCTTCCTGTTTTCATGTGCAACAAAATGTTTTTCCTTATTGTTTTAGGAAGGAGCTGAGGCAATGATTTCCTTAGTCTGTTCTCATTTGTGATATGGATTGTTTTTCTTCCACTGCTGCCTTGACAGTTAAATAGGTGAGGAATGCCTCAAAGTTTTCTGGTGTGAGAAGGGATGGTATCACTCTTGCAGTGATGATGAAGTGTTCACATAGTTACCAGCAACTATTTTTTAAATTCCATTTATAGATCCCATGAAAAGTTAAACTAAATTTACTGGGTTATTATAATACTTGGAGATTTAAGTATTAGCTGGATAACCAGGATCTCTGGTTAAATACCCATCTTAAAAGTGCTTTTACTGAAGCACACCTGGCCCTGCCCCTAAATCCACATTGAGTGCCATTTTTGAAAGATTTATTGAAACTGTAACTCATGATGCACAAGCTGGATCACCTGGGTTCTTTTCCCTACCTGTATTTGAAAAATACAAATAAACTGATCTTCTGCATCTTCTATCATGCAAGAATGACAACTATCATGCAATATGTTAACAACTAACAATCTTTTTCCCTGTGCTTCAGGGATATTGGTAACAGCCCTGGGCTTTGGAAAACAGCCCTTGTTGCATTGCTATAGCCTCACTATCTGCAAGACTTGCTGAAAAGTCTCCATTGCTAACAGTGATGGAAAAAACTGAGTTTGGAAGCTGAGTGTTAACAGATCAGTGTGCACAATCTGCATAACTGGGGCTTTGCAGTTGTTTCTGTTGATCTAAGCAGATTTCACAGAGTGTCAAATCACAGAACCCTGCTTTATTGCAAACACAATGGCACATGGCATTTATAACCAGAACTTCCACTGCACTTCAACTTAGGCTTTGTGTAGAGCTTCTGTTCTCTGCCCCTGAAGTCCACAGCATGGACATTATGATGTTACAGGAGAAAGGGAGGCTTAAGATTAAATCATGGAATTTTATTAATACCTTAAGGATGTTATGGAAGACTGGAGGACTCATCTAAGTTTTCCATTGTCTAAAATGAAGAAAACTATTAAACTTATGTTAAGCATGTTTTAGAAACCCATTTTTAATATGGTCCAGAGCTACATCAGAAGAGCCAGAAGGGTAGAAGCAAAAATAGCTTTATTCTGTCACACAGGAATGTTGTGCCACCTTGCATAGGCAGTTTCCAGTTTAATAAAGCCTTTTCTTGGACCATCTCAAGCTGTAGGACAAGTATGAGAGGATGAGCTGGGGCCCTTACCAGGAGACAGAAGAGGTTCCCTTTACATTTGGTAGTGCCGTAGGTAGATCAGTTTCTGAGCATGAAACTTCTCTCTGCACAGTGGACATTCTGCCTACAGAAAGAAAAGGGAGTAGATGGACACACTGAATAGTTCTATTTTAAAAAAAATATTAATATAACTGCTTAGCTACTTGTAGAAAATAATTTTTCAGTCCCAACTGTGGTATAAGCTCCCCTGAGCCAGCCCAGTTTAACGTGCTCCCCTTACTGACCTCACCTATGTAATTGTCAACTCCACAGGTGCAGGTCAGCTCTGGGTGCCTCAGTGAGAGCCAGGGCAGCAGCAGCCAGGCTGGGGGGCACCTTGCAGGGTGGGTGTGCTGTGTACTCACCCTGGTGTTGCACCAGGCAGTGATGCACTCCCAGCAGAAGAGGTGCCCGCAGGGGGTGGCTGTGCTGTGCCTCCGCTCCTCCAAGCACAGTGTGCACCGGGACTGGCGCCCCACAGCTGCCTCCTTGCTCGTGCTTCTAATTAACACAGGCACAGGGGGGTTAATTGCACTTACCCTGCTTGTCAGAACGAACACCATTCTGAAGTAAACCCCGTGCTCACTTATCAACCCTTTTCATGACAGTCTCAAAAACACCAACGCATGAAGTTCAAGACATGCGCAAAACAGCAAGGGATTAGTTTTGCTAATTAATTAAATGTTACATTACATCAGATTGTAACCTAAATTGGTCATTCCTGTGTTGTCCCTGTTCATGACAGCAGTGACATTCCCACCTCTTTCCTAGGAAGTAAGAACCACCTCTTACTTCTGGTGAGCAAGGTTGCGGTGCAGCTTCCACTCCTGCCTTGCTCTCTGCCTCTGTTTGAAGCTGTACATCTGAACTGCAATGGTCAGCAGAAGGTGGAAGAGTGAAATTATTCCAAGGAACTTGTAACTTGATCGGATACTCTGATCTTCTCCTTGCAGTCCTCCAAAATGCAGCTACAAAATTCACAGAAAGAGAGATGTTTT
>VWYP01033881.1:0-26959 GCA_013400435.1 Pycnonotus jocosus
AAAATGCAACTTTGACCACAACACATTAATTTTGTGTAAAAGCTGTTCTATTTTTACTCTTTTTAGGACATGGACAAATAACATGAAAGTTATTCTAGAATAGGCTACAAAAATATCTCCCCATCTAGTAATGACTAAGATTCTATTTCAATGGGACATTTGCAACAAGGACAGCTTTGAAAAACCATCATGAATTTAACACAAGAATGCAACAACTCTGCACTGGGTTCATACAAATAAGAAATAAAAAATAAAGCTAGAAAAAGATTTCCTTGTAGGCTAATTACACAAAAAAGACAGGGAAGAAGAATAAAAAATTCAAATATTACCCACAAACCTGGCCCAAGAGAAGAAGTTGATCAGCACACTTCCTGGTATGATCATATGTTGATCTCTTGACTTCCTGGAGGTTTACCCTTTCCAGCTGGAATTTCTGGACACAGAAGGAAAAATATTTTAAATGTAAGCCTACCATAAGAAATAAAACCAGGCATTTAAAAGATATGTAAATATCTTGCCAGTTTTTGGAACAGCCTCTATTTTTAAGTACCAAGAATGTTTCAAGCCAGACTGGTATGTTACTAATAAAAGTGAAATATGTACAGGGAAGTGAGTGTTTATTGTGCTGATGACATTTCTATCAAGTTTGGTTTTGAACTCCTTGACATACCTGGAAGTAAGAATTTTCACACAGTATGTCATAGCAAATATCCAGAGGATTAACCAGCTGCTCTTGAAGGATGGCTGGGTCTGGTTTTGCAGGCTTTTCCTGGCACAAGCTGTGCAAATAGTGGGCAGCAATGGTCCAGAAATGCAGTTCAGATTCATCCCCATACAGTCTGAGAAGATACAAGAGCAGGATGTGAAACAGGTTTGCATTTTTTCATACACCCCATAAAAATATGATATATTTCATTTTCTCAAGGACTGTGCCTTCCTGTGGACAACACAATTACATAGATCTGCATTCTCAGTGGGATAAGCTAGGAAAGGAGACTATGGAATGACATTCAGCCAGGTAAGCTACAACTGCAGTTAAACTCCAGGAAGGTTCAGCATAGAAATAGATGGGAATTGATATTTATTATTATTATTATTTTACACTTAGTCACTGATATTTTCTTTCGATCACAAGTTACCAAGTTTGAAAACCATCTCTGAATACAGACAGACTAAAATTGGCTCAGTTTAGGCAGGACAACCACACAGAACAAATATACTTGAAATAAACCCCAGGCCCTTCCCTGTTCCCTTCCCTGTACAGACCTATTGTGAAGCTCTAAACGACATTTGGCTGCCAGAACTGCAGTTATAAAAGCACCACCAAGACTAAGGGAAGTTCCTTGTATCCAGCAAGGAAATGAAACTGTTTCAGTGAGGTAACATTTCCATTTTGGTCCTAAAACCACTCTACTATATGGGTAGCAAAGCAGTTTAGGGACTGTGCTAAGATAAAGGACAACTGAGTGAGTTCCTAAACTTCAGCTCCTTTCTAAACATTAAGAATACTAAGATTTTCCTAGGAACCATTTCCTATATTTAGCTGAATCTCTACTACCTGGCAATCAGGAGACATCTCTGCAGGAGAGTAAAATCTGAATCAAGAAGAAGTTTCTTTATGTCACTGCAAAAGAGAAAGTGTTAAAGAATCTGTAAAACACTGGGCAGGATTTTTTTGGTTGGTTGGTTTTGAAGACAAATGGGATTCATCACATACAAACTGAAAAGATCAACCTCTAAAATACACAATTTCTTTTCTGAAATGAAAAAAACACATCTATGAAAACAATTACAACAGGAGTTATATATAATTTGAAATATAACTGATCTCCAGTGGCAAATGCATTGAGTCCATCAGGAACTCTTTATCCTTGCAATAAAGGGAATCACCACCAGGGTGTACGCAAAGCTGCCAATTAGTCTGCAGTAATTCTACTAATTACAGTATTAATTCAGCTACAAATAATCTTGCAGCTATGGACTGTCACAGCAGAAGGGATGCATGTGCATGAATTTAGGTTTTCCACAGGTGTTTCAGACTGGATAAAAATAGGCTGCTATGTTTTCCATCCTAATAAATGAAAGGACAAAATTAAAATAGACAAAATTGTTTATTTACTAGATTTAACTATAATTTTCAAGGTTTAAATCGAACGTCAAAAATCTGTTTTCTGTGTAAACAGAGCAATGTGCATCAATATTACTCTGGAATATCTTCAACAAAGGATTTTTGGAATCATCTTTTTTTTCCTCAGAGCTCACATATCCCAACAAACCTTGGAGTATTTAAGTCGCAGTGTCCAATGCAGTCTGGATCAGCATAAAGAACTCCTAAATCCCTGAGAAGTACTGCTTAAAACATTCCAAATGCTCACAGGGCAGTTGCAAATCATGTACTGACCCTATCAGTACCTTTAAAGCACCAAGTTTAAAATTACATAAAAGTTACATTAAAAATATGGGGTTTTTTAAATAAAAATGCCATTACTCAATTATCTTTAGAGAGGTGAAAAGAATTCTTTCTTCATTATTTATGAATTGCCACAAACTTCAGATTTTTTTGCCATCTCAGAATTTCATAGCTTACAGAAGTAATAATGAGAAGATTCTTACTTGGACAATGAATTCAACTGCTCTTGAAGAAGGATTTTAACATTTTCATTCTCTGGATAATCACTGGATTAAAAAAAAGGAAAAAACAGAGGTTTTCTACATTACCAAAAGGACAGAATTATCTGAAATGGAAGAGCATTACTTGTAGGAGAAAGAACAGCACATACATCTTTCTCATTCTTTTGGTAAGCCATTCATGCAGGATTCTTTATCCAGTTACCAGTTCCAAAAGAGCAGTGAAAGATTTGACTTTGCTTCCGTGGAACCTCAGAGTCAGTGCCAATCTTTCTTTTCCCATTTTTCTTTCTTTCATTAACCTTAAAATTAATATAAATGGCAATGCCTAGAGCATTATCGTGTGACCATGAGCCAAAACAGGACACAGAAATGTGCTCCTCTGATGATGTGAATGTGGCTCCCCAAGAGTACAGACAGGCTTATTAGGATATCAGAATATCACCTGCAGTTACACTTTAGGAACAACTCTGACTGTTGCATTAGCTTCTAGAATAAAGAGAACACAGTTTTTCTCAGCAGTAATAAAATAATAAAAATATTGCCAGGACTTAAAGCAGTTTTTAATAGCAAAGTGCTACTGAAAGCCAGAAGAAATATCTGACCTTAGAGCCTTATCTATTTATTACTTTTAGCAATAAATAGTGAAGTAATCATATTTTTGACTGTCCCCAAGAGCAAGGAAACTTATATACCTAACAGTTATTTGCACAGAAAGTCCAATAAAAGATGTAGGCTTTAAAAAATAATAGTATGTTATATATAGATATATATTTGTTCTTACATGTTTGTAATATCTAGAGAATATTTCTCATCCCATGGTTGATGCAGCAGGAATGCTTTTAAAGTTAATGAAGCCCTTGGAACAAGCAGGTAGGGACACCAGACAGGCTCTGAAACAAAAGGAAAAGATTCATTGTCCAGAGGGTCATGTGCAATAATGCTGTTTTCATTGATCAGAAAATGTACCACAGAAAAGGTACCTCCAGAAAATGGGCAGCAGAAAATAGGCAGCAGAAAATGTCCCAGCTTGTTTGTAAGCACCAGGAAAATCATAAATAAAAGCTTTTTCAAACACCCAGCACAGGCTGCTGGACACAAAAGCTTATCACTACACTAAAGCAAAAACATTTCATAGAAGGTACAGGGTTATCAACCACGCTCAAATGAGAATTTCAGGATATTCCATAGTGAATTTAGTCATAGACTCCTGGAGTGCATTCTACTGGCTTTGGCAGAGCTGTGTACACTGATTATTGTCACTACATGAGCATGAAGTAAGTGAAGCTATACCAAATATATCATAAAGCATGTTTAGTTTTGCTTTGTCCTCCCAATTCCTACGGTACAATACAAGGATTAAACACCATCATTTGGAAAGGATGGTGGGAAGTTTAGTAAGGTAAAAATGATACATTAAGTGTTGGCACACAGATGTAAAAGTCAGTAAGTCTGTACTCAGTACAAAGTGTGGGAGACAGGCAGTAAATGCTACCCAGTGACTGAGGAGTAAAACAAGCACCAAAAGCAGCTCCATTATTAAATATTCACAATTCCCTGTATTTCATGTGCACTGAGTGATGTAGGGCTCTTGTAAATGTGATTTGGTAATTAAAACATTAGCACAGAGCAAAGCCAGAAGGACAGCTCAATCACAGGCTGCTGGCACAGCCTCACTTCAGTGTGCTTGGCTTTACAACATTCATTTTTATGACTTAATATTGCAGAACACTCATTTGATAGCAGAAATGGCTGTGATAAATTACATGTTTCCTCAAATCAAGGCCAGCTCCCCACATCACAGTTTATTACATGTGTCTTAGAATCTACTGGGTTTTAAGGAAATCTAATGCTTTAAGGTAATTGTATGAGTAAAGGTGGGATTGACTCAAAAGGCAACAACAAGAAGAGTTATTTGCAACACCAGTAACAAAAAATACAAAAAAAAAAAAAGGCAGCTTAGTTAACTAGTTAAATATTTAAATTCTCTTCTTAAACCTATGGCTCAAAAGGCAAATTGCATTAATATTGCTATTTTCAAGGTCAGTTTGAAAAGCAACGAATCAGTCTATAAACACCTGGGAAAAAAAATCAGAAAACACATTTTCACACATCAAGAACTGTTTCAAAATCATGTAATCAGTATCAGTGATGCAGGCACTGACACCTAATTGATGTGCCAATGCATTTAAAGTCAATTTGCTAGACATCTGTACAAAAGGCTCTTATTTTGTTCATTTATATTTCAACTAAGGTATCAAAAAGTATATGTTATTTAGGAGATTAAACTTGTATTAAAAAACCCATGCACATGACCTAAGTACAAAACAATTACCAGTATCTATGAAAAGCAGTAGAAAGGCATCAAAATCTCCATGTGTGCCAATTCCCTGTTCTGACAGAAGTGCTGAGCTCCACTTGCCAAAGAGGAGTGCAGAAGTATCAAGCAGTGGAGAGCACAAAAGACATGAGCTTACCTATTAAATCCTGCTCATCCATCCTGAAACACGAGGGTTTCATGGACAGGTCCAGCACTCGGATGCATCCATCATCTGATGCCAGCACCACTTTGTCTGACGTGCACCAGTCCACATCCAAGATCCGGAAATTCACATTCCTCCCACTTCTTAAACTGCTCACCATCTGTACCTGGAAAAGTTCAGTTATTTTTTATTTTTAGCAGCCTCTCTATCACCTCGTTTGAGGCTGTGTCACACACCCAGGAGGCACGGCATGAAATTCACGATGGAAGGTGAAGTTAGCCATGAATCATTTCAATAATGGTCTTTTCTGGAGAGTAGGGAATTTGGAAACCTTGGAGTAGGTCACAAAGTTGCCCTGGTACAATACTATTTCTCAATTTAGAGTTGAGAAAAAAATCCTTTTGAGCATAGTGTACAGCTGCCTTCTTGTTATCTTTTCTAACAGGACAGGATTAGATGTATAACAGAACTTAGATTATAAAATATTACTACAGATACTCTGAAAGACTTTCAACTGAAAATGTGAATTTAATTTAAAATGCTTTCATGTAGGAAACTGCTTCATCCTAGAAAAAAGAGAGGGAACAGCTACAGGAGGAGTATCTTGTGGCATCAAAACTATTCAAATGTCCTTCAAGGAGAGACTCATTGGGTAATATCCTACTCTGCCTATGTAATTCACAGTAGTTGCTCATATCTGCTGTCCATTCTTATCATCAGTGGAGTTTCACATTGCACTAATTAAGTGTCTGAGTTTGGAGCTGGTGCTCATTACAAACTGCAAAGGAAAAAAATTAAAATTCCTGTTTCATGCACTGATACCCTGAACTTATTCCAGGGGCTAAGCTAAAACAGTACAATTATATTTCCTTCCCCATGATACTCTAATCCCCTAAAAGACCTACAAAGCAAACCCCAGAAGCTTTGTGAACATAACTACAGAGTTTCTGAATAAGAAGAGAACCAAGACAATATTAATGAACAAGAGTCTGGTTTTCTGGTATTCCCTAACAAATTCAATCTATTGACCATACACAGAGGAAACCTGCAGTGAAAGCAATCTCCTGTCCACACATTAAAGTCTCAGACTGGGGACTCCCCCTGAAATTTTCAAGGTCTGCCTCAAAACCATTACATAAGGATGACAAAGAAAATCTCAGACATCATCAGCTTTAAGAGTGGAAGATACTTTTGCTGGCAGCTCCAAGATGCTTTATAGGGAGTAAAACTCCTCTGAGAAAAGCCAAATGACTTTATCATACAACTGCCAGCAAGAAATCCTGACTCAGTAAAACTCCATCCCTCACTCATCCTGATTTTCAGAGGTGAGGTGTGGGCTTTGCAGAGAAGTGCCCATCAAACCCACAGCCACTTACCTCTTTGGAATCCCAAATTTCTGCCCCATCGTTGTACATTGCAAGGAGTTTTTGATTTCCTTTCCCCGGGGCAAATCGTATTTTTTTCACCCAGCTCCGGTGTGTAGGAATCCCTCTAAGGAAAGACAAGATCAGGATCCATCATTCTATACCCAATATTGTTGGAAATTGAATCCTTTCCAGGAACTTTTCAGATCCTGGTATTGTACAGACTGAAGAGGAAAACAATCTCTAGATATGCACACACAAATGGATGCCCAGATTATGAATTTATTAAACTAAAATGATGAAATGCTTGGAATAAACACTACAAAATTTAATGTTTTACCAGAAGCCACTGCAGACTTAATGTAAGAAAAGGTATCTAGCTGTTTTTAAAACCTTGATTAAATGCTAATTCTTCTGAAAACACAAGAGATTACATGTAGAGAACTGTGACACAACAGAGATTTTCTGAATTTTTATTCCAAAATACTGGCTTTTTTCCCTACAGTGAAGAATAAAAATGAGGAAGGACGAAAACATTCCACATTCTAATACTCATCATCTCATGTTTGGCAGACTTCATTTGCATTCATACCTGGATACTCTAGCTTTCAAATCCCAGAAGTTTAAGTTTCCATCCACATCTCCAAGAACCAGGATATCTCCTTTCCAGGCAATACAAGTAATGCTACCCATGCTTCCCTGAAAATATTTAAGAAGCAGAAAAATATCTTGTGGTATGAATAAATATTTCAACATTGGTAGTCATTAAAAAAATATATTATACAACATGATAGACCAAACTTTACTTAGTTAAAACAGCAAAAATTATATATAAGACTGTGAAAATGGAATTGCTATCAGTTTTTAAGTTGGAATTCATATTTCAGATTTCAAAGTACTACATTACTGACCACTTGATGCTACAAAGCTTATCCCTGATTTTTTTTTTCCTGGCAATCAAAGCTAAACAAAAAATTAAAGCATCAATGATATAGCAAAATTGCAACTCACATCTGGAGGAATTCTTGCACTGTCTTTTACTGAGTTTCCCTCTACTGTGAGATGATAAACCTGCCCATCAGCACCTGTAAACACAAAGTGCTCTCTGGCAGAGATGTTCTGGCTCAGCTCTGATTTACTTTCAGCTTCCTGCAACAAGCTTCGAAAAGAACACAATGAGACATGATTATTTCCTTCTTGAAATCAGAATTGCAAGACAAATTCTACCTAATGCACAGAAACAGAAAACAAATTTAAAAAGCACCTATCCTTCTAAACACTTTATTTAACAGTTAACTACTTATTAGTTCCACTCTTGTGAAAATGTCCAGGGGCAAGTAACAGTTCTAAATAAAGAATCAGGCAACCAACGGACTGCCACAGACACCTGAGAGAAACAGGGACATCAAATCCCACATATAAAAACTAAAGAGAGGCCCATAGAGTTGTTTTGCTTGCTCTGTACTCAAGAATCAGTTCCAAAATATTCTTTTCATTAGCAAAATAGCACATGGTGGGAAAACAACAACTGCT
Source organism: Pycnonotus jocosus (assembly GCA_013400435.1). Lineage (NCBI taxonomy): Eukaryota > Metazoa > Chordata > Aves > Passeriformes > Pycnonotidae > Pycnonotus > Pycnonotus jocosus. The sequence continues at coordinate 8,009 of VWYP01033881.1, forward strand.
GTAGCACAGGATTCCAGCAGGAGGAGGGAGGGATACCTGATCACAGAGGATTCCACGCTGCTGACTTCAGTGTCTGATGCCACAGTCTGCCGGGCCATGGCCTCCCTGGCTGCCAGCTGCTTCTTCCTGAGGCTTTTCAAATTATGGGAAGGTGACCATTCCTGTGCAAAATGGCCCAGGAAAAATGGAAAAGACAAGGGTTTATTCCCTGAATTTACTGGGGCTTTATAATGATTTCCAAGAAGGCTTTCTGTAATACCTCCCTCCATCACCCAAAGGGCAGAGCAGATTTCTTCACCAGAACCTCCTTTTTTCCTGCCTCCACTTGGTGACAGATGAAATGTTAAAGCACTTACCTGTATATGCTACGGCTACAGCAACACGTGCTGCAAAACTGCTCAAAGATTTTATACTATTTCATTGTATTACATTTATTAAACAGTAACAGAATTTATTCCTTACCAAAGCAGTGGCTGTAGGGAAGTTTTTCGACATTTCTCTGAGCAGAGTGCAAGTTCTGACATCCCAGATCTCCAGTGGTTTGTCTTTAAACACCACAGCTAGATACTGCCTGAAACAAATGAGAATTTACTCCAGCAAGAGTCCTTTGTGCATTTTACTTCCCACCAGCACTCTGGAGGCCCTCAAGAGTTAGCAGAGCAAATCAAAACCCTCTCTGAAGCTCGTGATTCCCTTGAGTTACTGAGGAGCAAAAGAATGTCTGAAAAAGAGTTCTCTTCAAAGCTTACAGAATTATAAATCTCTGCCAGGTGGTTCTGCACAGTTACTGTGGAGGAGACAAGGGAATAATTCAGAGAGCAGCAGCACCTCTGATCTCACCATGTTCAGCCTGAGCTGATGGCACAAAATACCAGAAAAACACACAAGACTGAAGGCTGGACAGAGTTTTTTCTCTCCTGCAGATGCATGCATTTCCTAATCCAGGGATAAATGAGCATAAAATCATCTCACACTAAACCACTGGTCAGTCACATCTTCAGACTGCTCATCTGTGGAGCTGGATGAGTGTAAACACTTTTAATCTACCACTTTTCACATTTAACTTGAAAATGGAGAGGCCATGCAGCAGTTTGTGCTCTCAGGCACTGCATTCATCTCTCTGCAAGTGAACCTCCTTTCTTGTCTCACTCAACACTCTCCAGCCTCTTCATCTAAGCCTATGGCTGTTCTTGATTTTTAATGCATTATTAAGAACATTATATGGTTAAACTCTTCCAAATTCTCTGGAACTCCTACATATAAAAATATTCCCGTGCAAGCTAGAGGATATTAATTTTTTTCCTCCACATTAAAGAAAAAGCTTTGAAGATTTAGAGACAATGCCCTATGAAATTCAACACCACTTTAATTTCATTTATGCAAGAAAGTGGAGTAATTTTGCAGAGTATCACAATTATTTGAATGATACAATGAAGATCAGGGCCTCCTGTCACAGGCCTGAGCTCAAAATAATGAGGACTTGAAAGGAAATTATTTGGTCATCTATCAGCTGACTTTTCAAACAACTGTGTCTCACATCTGGTTTTCCAGCAGACAATTATTAGCAAGGTGTGAAATACTTAGAAAAGCCAAATAAATGTGAATAATCATCCAATCTTTAATGACAAACTTCCTAGTTTTAAGTAAGAGTTAAGTTATAGGAACGAGAATTAACTCATAACAGAATCAAAGTTGAAGGAAACAGTTCAGCACTTTCATTCTCCTTAATATTATCAAAAAACTGTTTAGTAAACACAATTCCTGTAAGAAATAAAACATTAGTTACTGATTTTGCAATGTGACTGGATCCTGAAGTGACAAAGCCAACCACAGAAACATTCACAGCTTTTTCACTTTGAATTAATATTTGAAGCATTTTCTTCTTGATGCTGTTGAATATTTTTCTATACACTCTGAAATGCTTTTTTTTTTTCTTGGAATGTCTATGATGTTATGAGGATTTTCATGCAGTGCAGTGGAATTTATCAACTTCCCAAGGCTGCTGCACTTACTTCAGATGAGACACCTTTATCATCTCGATGGCTGGCTCGTCGTTGCCTCGCTCCCCACGGAATGCAATGCTCCTGCCTGGAGCACACAAAACAGGGGGAGAACAGAAACAGCCAATAAATTAAACAGAAATTGAGAAATAGCTCATCAGCTGTTCTGTTTGTAAACACAACCAGTTCACAAACCAACCCAGAACATTTCCAAATCACCTGTCACCTCTAACGTTAGTCTTGTTATTGTCGAAGTTTTATTGCATTTCATTTTACTGCATTTCAGAGCTTATCATTAAAATTTCCAAGTTGACATTAAATATATTGTAAACTCTACTGTCAAATCTAAGTCCTGACTCACTTCCAGAGCACAGCAACTCAAATGGATGCATCAGGATTACACAAATTATAGAGAGAGGGTTCAAAGAGTTATTACTTTCCACTCAAAGCTAATGAAAGATTCTCTCCATTCCCCAAGGAGGAAATTCATTAAGAGATTTCAAGTTTGATAAGAAAAATTAACTCTGCCATGAACTAAGTGTGATAATTGATGGTGTAATTCTACATTTATCAGAACCATTCTCTCTTCCTTTCCAGCTAAAATCGTAAATCTTAAGAGTTTATAATCTCATCCCAAACAACATTTTCATCCACTTACAGGAAGTGTTGCAGAATTATAGGTGTTAGAGATATCACTGAAATCAATAATTACCTACAAACAGCATCTTCTGTGTAAGTTCCATTCTCCTTAGCTTTCAAAGAAAATTCCAGCTATAAACTTTAGCTCCTCTTGTAGCTCACAGCTAAATTACTTAAGCTAGCTACATGAATAAATCTAGTTATCAAGAACATGAGTTAGAGCTCTCCTGTCAGAAGCTACTGGAATTCTTTCTCCTCTATTTTCAACATCTTAGCATTTTTCTTTCATGTTTTTGTTCATTTGTACATGTGAATTTTGTCAAAGTGAATCTGAACCAGCAGAGTTTTCCCAGGCCTAAAATAGAAAGTTGGGCTTCGAAGTGAGGAAAGAAGCAAAAATTAAACACTTAAATTGCTGTGCCTTTCCTGAAAGCTTTAAAAGACGAAATGTACCATTTCTAAGCAAACCAAGTGCTAAGGTCTCAGATATTCACATTTACTCAAACCTTGGTTGCCTGCAGAAATTCTGAACCTTTTATGACTCCTGTCTATAAATGTTCTATCCTGATTCACAAGCTGAGTGAAAAATCAGATTCCAATTTTACATGAGAATAATTTCTCAATGCATATATCTTTTCTGTTTCGATTTTGAACACTTGAACAAAAGACACTATATGAAAAAACTTTACAATAATATTATGCTACAAGAATAACCTCTCTGTGCAGCACCCTGGAAATGCAACAAGGGTTTTCCATAAGCTTTTAAAAACTCCATTTAAAAAAAACACTTTATATAAAGCAATTCAGAATTAGCCATGTGCTACAAGATTCAGGCTCTTCAATTAGAACTTGAATGGCTCCAGCTTTTCGCGTTCAAAAATAATTTTAAATTATTGAAGTGCTTCCTGTTCTGGGCTCTCTGATCTCCCCAGTTACACCTCCTTATATTGTGCAAATATTGAGTTCATTACAAATATATTTATCATCCATTATGAGGCCAAAATAGTTGAAAAAACACATGTAACCTGTTAATTTTGCTATCAACAGCATCTTTTAACAGTCATTTGCTTTTTAACCTGCCCAAGTCTTTATAAAAGTACCAGTTTTTATTGTTTAAAATTCCTTTTTTACTCATTCACACTTAAGTTCTGACGATCCTGTTGCTGAAACAAACCACAACAAATGGTTCAACGCTATTTCAGGTGCACACCAAGCAGTGGGTGCAGACTATGATAAAACACATTTGGAAATACGGAAATATCTGCATTTTGTGAACAAAATCCACCCCTAATACCCTCTGTGGCTGCTTCTAAACCCTCTGTTGAAACTTATTATGCTTTTAATAAATCCAAGATGTTTTTGCAAAGGTGTTGGTTCAGGTCTGTCTGCAGAGCACCAGACAAAATACATCTTGTGGCATCACAAAGAAAAGCAGAAACAGTTAAAACTCCTCTACTATTTTATTTTGTCATGACAACAGAAGGAATTAAAAAAAAAATAATAGTCAGAACTTGTCACTCCCCAGCAAATCTGTCAGCTCCTGGAGCAGACTTCTCAGGAAACACAAACCTGTTGGAAGGTCCACCAGCTGCAGCTCATTCCTGACCAGTCCCAGATTGTTGGGTGTTGATGTGGCAAAGGAAATGAACCCAGTCAAGCTTATCCACTCAATTCCCCTGTGATCAGAAGGAAATACATGGAACATATTAGCCAAAAGATTTGAATTGCTAGAAGTCTGAACTTCTAGTATTTTTTTTTCCATGTATATTTTCTACAATTTTTGGAAACATCGTATCTAAGCATAAAAAGAAGCTACACATTAACAACTATGGTGTGAATATAAAATTACTGAATTAAATTTAAGAGCAGCTTTCTTTTCAGACTGCATTAGCTCTACTTTGGTTAAAATAAAAAATTCAGGTAGAAACACAGTTAACTTTTGCAGAAAGTCCTCAGAGATATTCAGCACTAGAGTGAACTAAAAGCCCTGCTCTGATCAAATCAGGGGTTACTATCAAACAACTCCAATTTTCCAGCACACAGGAAAATACTCATGTGGGTGGCAGTGTGGGTAGACTCAATTCTTTCAGTCCAGAGAGAGGAGAAATAAAGATGATATAAAAGGAGAGGCCCTGAAGAGATTTCACAAAAGCAGCAGAAACCTGGTCTTTTTTTTTGTTGTTGTTAGTTTTTGTTCTTTTAGATCACACCAAAGCAGCTCCCAAGCACATCACCCTGCAGTGCTGCAAGGATGGAAAGTTCCAGTGCTCAGAACATATTGGCAGCACAGCTGGACTCTCAGCCAATTCCTGAAATACACCACAGGGCAAAAGGGACACAAAGTGGCACTGGGTGGGACTGGAAGGGTCTTGCTCCTAAACAAGACCCTTCTCCAGCCTCATTTCCCACATCCTTGGGGCCTGCAAAAATTGCTTTATCTGTGAAATAGATCAAGGAGTTCTCCTAAAGAAAACTGAGCTCTAATACACACTGATGTTCAACTTCATTTTAACAAAGATAAAAGGATTTAAGGCTTCTTCAAAGCCTTCAAACACAGATGACTGAAGAACTGTTCCCAAGACAAGTATTCTGTTACATCAACTGCTTGCTTTGCAAGAATATTTGTGCAGTATGAGAAAGAGAAATACCAGTATTTATGATTTACTGTCAGTAAATCCAACTCACACTGCATTAATTAGAAATTTCCTAAATACAATGTACATGGGTGGAACCAAAAAGCACTCCCATAATATTCTGCACATACAATTTATAACCATATTTTTATTATTTTAGTTCAAGCCTTAAAAACATGGGAAGCTTTATTCCTAAGTCCTCAAAAAAAGTTAAAAATTTAGGGCCCAATCTTTTTCCCAGCACAACCTATGGAAGTTCAAGCATTAATTTCAATCAAAATGAGAAGTATTCAATCATTAATTGAAACATTTCAGGCATGATTGAATAGAAATCTACAACTGCAGTAATGGGTGACATTGCAAGTCTCCAAAGGGTCATAAATCCAGAGAGCTTTCTGAAATGGAAGAAATGTGAATTCTGACACCTTTCCATTTATCTGTTACTCAGCCACGTTTTTTGGAAGAAGTCCACTCCTAATGCATTGTTATTGCTGGTAGTTATTCACCACTCTCCTGCAAAGACCTGAAGCATTTTCTACACATCTTTCATCAGCTCTGATTTACCAGGGCAAGTTCTTTTCCTCTGCTGCTGCCTGACCATCTGTCAATACCAATAAAGATCTACAGAAACCCAAGACACTCGAAATCAAAAGGAAAACCTTAGCTCAGCTAACTGCTCGCACCTGAAACAACATAATTTTTGTCACTGCCATACACAGAAATTGAGAGTCTGAAGACAGTGGTTCAACTTTTAATGATGGAAACAAGTAATGCCTTCCCTGTTGAAATAGCAATGAATTTCCACATAAAAATCATCTTTGTCTACCAGAATGAAGGGTTACATTCAGCTGCCATTTCTCAGACTGAATCCACTCTTTTAAAATGTACCATTTAGAGATTCTCTACATTCAACTTGTCTCAGTTCCTTCAGAAGGGAGACTCAGTTGTTTTGATTAATGTTTCCCATGCAAACAAATCAGGAAGTGCACTGAAGTGGATAAAAACACAAATTACATTTCTACTTGGGAAGAGATTGTTGTGTGACTTTATGACATGGCAGCTGCTACTTAAATTTAAGGGTTGTAAGAAAAAGAGAAAGGCAAAATGGGAAATTAAACCATATGTGCTCCCAAAGTGGTGGTAGATATTTTTCATTCTAATTTCTCTATTCGAGGAAAGTTTTTTTCGAGAGGTGATGAATGTTTGCAAAGCAGCTTCCCAAAGAGCAGTCAGCTGAAATTCAAATGCTAAAACAGCTTCAATTCAGCTGCTAAAATTTGGATGTAATGTAGCAATTTTCAAGTCGTGCCTGCAGGCCATAGACATTCTTGTTACAGTCAGTGAGATTTTAATTTTAAAAATAAAAGCTGTTGCAGCCTTGAACTTGCTGAGCTTCAGCGAAAAAGAATGAGCAGCACTGCTCCAGTCACAGCTATTTTGCTGTCACAATAAGCAAAAGCAGCACTGAGAGGTGCAAATGTGCCACTGAACTTTGCAAGCTGTGCTGCAGCCATTCCTTTTTTTTTTTCTTGCATGTCTCAAATATATTCTCTGCACTGAAGATTTTTATTATCTCCTGCATTGTCTACTGTCCACAGGAATCTGACTCAGTTATTTCATGGTTCTTCCAGTTTTTCTTAGTAATAAGAATGATTTCTCTCTGTCCTGAAGGAATCCTGACCTGCTCCCAGTTTCTGCCAGGCCAAAATCCCCTTCTTGATTTTCTCCCTCACTTTCATTCCTGGCAGTGGCCTGATTTTGTGCTTTAAGCATTTCTGCTGCTTCTTGCCTCAATCTCCTTATAAAAATAAAATTTAACTCAGCAGAAAAGGATTTACTTCCATAATTCTAAAAAAATAGTGAAAGCTAAGTAATAATCCTAAATAAAATGAATATTCAAGGTTACCTACCCTTTATCTTAAAGGAAGGACAGGAAGGCAATTCTCCCCCATTTTAGTCACAACACAAAGTTTAAATAGAAACAAAAAAAACCCCAACCAAACAAAAAAAATCAGCAAGTGATTACATATGTAGAACACTTAAATCTCGAGGGAAAAAAAATCATAATTGCTAACACCCAAACAACTCAGTGGCCATTAACTTAGAACACTTGATTTGTAAAGGAAAATTGCCTTGTTTTTATTACATTCTCTTCCTAAATACACAGAACTTTGCTGGCCTTGAGTTACAATTTCAGAGTATTCTCAATTACATACTAAAATAATGATGGCCCTGAAGGTGTTCTTTCAGACAAAATGGAAACAGAGGCATGATTCAATACATTTTAGAGGTAAAATAACAATTCCCAGTGAATGGAAAACTTTTGCACTCCATGAAAATCAATTTAAAAAAAGAAAATCATCACACCTTAATCTAAATTGCTTGAAGCATTCCCTTGAACTTGTAAAAATTATGAACAAAATCATTCAGAAAATTGAGGAAACTGTAACAAATATTTAAAAGATTTACCCTGAGAACAGCTTATGGCTAAATAGATTTCAAAAATATTTTATATTAATTCTAAAAAGTCTTGTTGAGGACATTTGCTAGAAAGGCAATATATTCTTAAAGTTTCTCAAAAGCTGCAAACTCTTTACAAATTGAAAAGCCCAAACTAACAATACTTCTAGTAATGTACAAAGATTTTTTTCAAAATTGTGTTTACTTTCTCCTCCCTCTCCATCTTACTTCCTTTTTTGACATGTGAAATGTGAGTAGGGGTTTTCACTCTGAGTGCTATCATCACTGTAATAAAAAAGGGCTTTCCTCTTGTGCTGCATAACAGAAAGTAAAATGAAAATAATTTCATGTGCAGTCAATGGTATGAAACCAAGAGATTCAAAAGGTTTAGAAGTGAAAGTATTCTCAGTAATCTGTACTTAATTTTTGCAGAATGCACAGTAAAATGCAGACCTCAACCAGATGAAAGCTTCATGACACAATTCTGATACAATTTTTTACTAATATTTGCACTAGAAATAAATATTTTATTTTCATGCTTAAATCTGTCTGGAAATAGGTATACAGCAAGCATCACCTTGAGTATCTGTGCCAGCAGTTACCCAAAAAGCTCTGCCATTGTGTGCACACAAACACACAGCACAAAAGCTTTAAAACTTACTCTGCTCCTTCTTAGGATGGATAAATATCTATATTCAGTCTTTTAAAAATTATCTTTACTTCCCTTAGGACTAGAACTGTCTCAACAGCAATTTCAGCTCCAAAGGGATTATTTCAAAGCCAGCATTATTTCAAAGGACTCAATCCCAACAGTTATAAAATAAATAAAAGTTTCTTGTCCTAAAAAGACTTCTTTGTCCTGCAGTGCACTGAAGATTGAAGCAGTTGATGTGCATCCCAGCTCAGCAGGCACTGATGCAATTCCAATATTTCTCTCAATGCAATTCTCATGACAGTTGTGTCAGGATGTTACAGCTCTTACACAGCAGAGGCACTGCCAGGGTAGAGCACTCAACAGGAATTCTCCTGATTTCATTAACAGCAAGGCAAGACACCCACACTGCTGGGTAACATCACTCAGGGGTTCCAGCAGCTGGTTCCCAGAGGGATCATAGCAGGAATGAAAATGAAAATCTTACTTGACTTCACAGGAATGGATGCTCAACTCTTTGTGGAGGAGTCCACTCGTAAGGTGGAACACCAGGACAGAGCCATTGCTTGTACCTATAAAAATGGATTAAAAAAATATAGACACACATTCTTTTCTTCCATGCTTTAGGATTTACAGCTATTCCTCTCTCTCTGTCCCTCTTATTTTTAGATACCTTTAACTATTATATTTTATAATTTTACAGGAACTATGTTAATTTCTAGCACTTAAATCCCAAATATTAAACCCTCTGCAGCCACCGATACCCACTTGGATCAAGACATGTTCCCAAATCTTTTTGCAGAGGCTGTAGAAAATCTGATTATTCTTCTTGCATTTCTACAACACACCCACCCAGATGAAGAAGAAAGGAATGTTTCTTTTTTGCTTTGATTACTAGAGATGAGTAAAAGCCTCAAGGAAATGTTTTAACTGTTATCTGCCAATAATGCCAAGGGAGAATTCTGGGTATATTTTATGGAATCATAAAAGCAATTCTGCTTTCTCAGCCTGAAATAATGAGTTCTTTCAAATTAGAAATCAGTAACTTAGTAGCTTTGAGCTTCAATTACATCAAAAACCTTCTGAAATACTGAAACTTACAATTTTCCATTAGTCACTTCTTTATATTTATATCAACTCTATGAAATACAACAATGGATACCTAAAGAGCTGTTCAGGTATGTTAAGTTTAAAAAGACCTTGCTGTAAATGCATTCTACACCTGTCTGTTTTCTAATCTTTAGATTTCACCTTTTTTAACAGCTGCAGCTCATGGAAAACCACAAGTTACATTTTAGCGGCATCACATCAGGTCATGATGGACTGCCTATGGCTTAGAGCAAAACTCTGAAAGAGAATGCCAGGAAAATCAGCTTTAAATAGGGAAAATTCCGAGTTAATATATCAGGTGCTCACTGGCAACTATTCTAGTAGCTAGATGAGCTTAACTACATTTGTGATAAGACAGAATAGATTCACCCAGAAAAAATAACGTGCTGCAAGTGTAATTTTAGAAATTCACATCAGAGCAAAAATAAAGTCTCTGTAAAGTTCATTTACTTGTTCTAGGAATGCAGGGCTGCAGAAGTCCCTATTTCCTGACATTCACAATGAAGTGAGAGCAACACGTCAAATACTAAATGTATCAGCAGACCAATATCACAGTAAATAACAAGATAAATAAAAACTTGCTACTATATTGCATTTTCCAGGCGGCATCAAGGCAGGAAAAAAGAAACCAAAGACTCACAGAACCCGACCAACACAAGGGTTATTGCAATTGCAATAAATTTCACAGGATCAACAGATAGGGGTTTTTTTTTCTGTACTAGCAACTATATTTGAATTTAATACAGAACCTGTTCTTGTCAGAGCAATGGACAAGCTGCTCAAGGCACTCACCAACAGCAAGGATGGGCTCATACTGTTTGATGTTTTTGGTTGTGAGGGGAGGGCACATGCGGATGGCGAACGGGGGCAGAGGCAGCCCTGACAGAAGCCCTGTCAGCAGGAATTTGAGGTGCACTTCCTGCACAAATGAATTCCTTAACTCTTCTCCAGTGCTTGCACCTTGCCCTGCTTAAAAATGAAAGCTCTTGTTAGGATGAGATTTTAATTGGAGACGTTATAAAAGGTTTTCAGACGGAAATTTATATAATAAAAAATTCTGAACAATGCATAAGACACATTTCTTCCTCTTGAGCTTTTCTGAGCTGTCTAGATTTCACAAAGAGGGGATGTGTCAGATAAATTGGCTTCCAAGATTAGTAACAAAAAAATCGAAGTGTTTTGTCCAAATTCCATTTTAAAATACTTTCTTCCTCAAAGAAAATGAACTTGGAACATTGATCCTCAACATAAAATCCTCAAGAGGATTCATTTGATAATTTCTTTAGCAAACAGGAATTCTTCTATTTAAGAGTTCCTATTAGAAAATAATTCTAACAAATACCTTAAGTTCTTGAGTAAGGCAAGATGTACAATGATTCAAAATCACAAGACATTAGTAGCAGTAGTATCAATGAAAGAAATTCTTACCGATCATGTTGTCTAATGAGAGGTCTGGGAGTTTATTTTGGAATGCTCCAACAGGGATTCCACAGAAGGAGACTGGGGAATACAGAGGTGATGCACTGGAACTGCTGTAAAAGAAATGGAACAAGTTCCTCATGCAGGCACAGTCTCCATGGCCAAGGGACTCAAACAGCCCCTGCAGCCTTGGCAGCCGCACCCTGCTGGGCTGGGGCAGCTCTGTGTCACCAGCAAACAGCAGACACCACCTGGCTCTGACAATATTCCATTTTTCCTGACATAGATTGTTTTAGAAATTGTTCTTAAGAACAGAAGAAGTAAAAACATCAAGAACATGTGGATTCTAAACAGCCTTCCTGGATATGCAGCACAAGGAATCCACCTAACACTATTTTTGGGAACACCAAGCATAAAAACACTAAATCTCTGATGAGAGATCCTCAAGAAGTAAATCCCATTACCTGTTCCGCAGATTTCTGCCAGAAATGGTGGATTTTAACTCCCAGATCATCACTCTGCCATCACTGACTATGAGAGCTGCAGCATTCTCATTCACGGGGCAGCACACCATGCTGAAGGGTCGGACTGTTTTGGTCACCCTGATGGCATCACATTGACTTCTCAAATCATAAACCAGCTCCTGCACTGGCTCTGGATCTGGAACACCCACAGAGAACAGAGTGAAAAACACGGGATGCGAGCAATCAACAGAGGGAAATGTGAAACATGGCTGAGCACTGTGATTGAAATCCGTGTGCTTCCTGTGCAACAATTAGCAAAAACAATCAAAAACAACACACTCTTTATCTTGCTGAACACAACAAAACTCTGGAAAGCTCTCCAAAACGTAATTTTGTCTTTAAATGAATAATTCATATTATTACATATAAATCTTGAAAACCTAAACCAGTAACTGTTTCATATCTGGGCAGAACTTGTACCTGCTCTCCACAATCCAAAACTCCAGGTTTATTGGTAAACTTGGAAGTCAGTGATGTAGCTCACTAGAAAATAGCAAATTACCAAATCAAAATGAACAAACAAAATTCACTGTTTTCCCTTCTTTCCAGTCTCCACCATTAGATTTAAAAGACCATTCTCAGTAACACTTCATGAGACAAACGTTTAAGAATTCAGATTTTAACCTAAATTTAAGCCCATATCTTATGTCTAAAATCAATTTTTCCAATAGACCAAATTACTTCCAAAATCTTGTGTTTGCCTAAAAAACATTATTTTCTTAAAGACAGAAAGAACACACTAATATTTTATTTAAAACATTATTGTGCTTGTGACTATTAAGCAACTTAATAATTTAAGTATTGTTTCGTAATAAAAAGATAATCAGGATATTAATGTTATCTTTTTCACACTTAATATCAGGGAATTCAAAAATTTTTTAAATTTGTTTTGGGAATTTGTTTTGGGAAAACACATAAATTAAATAATAATTTAATAATAATAATAACATAATCAAAGCATAAATTTAAATTTAAATTTAAATTTAAATTTAAATTTAAATTCAACATATAAGAGACAAAACACTAGAAGGGCACTAGATTCAGCATCCTGTACGAGGCATGCTGGTCATTATTGGTGTTAAATTGTTCATTAAAATGTATCAATTTCTGGACATTTTTGACACAAAACTCACCTGGCTCCTCATTTGGAGTTGCAGTGATGCTGCAGTTGGATCTGCGAACCCTCAAGGTGATACAGCCATTTTCATGCAGGCAAAACAAGCCATCCCTCTGAAAACAAGGGATTACCTGGGCAGAGACATGGCTGTTAGACTGCATCTTCAAAATCTGACCCTTTGCAAAGGACTCCTGCAAGGGAGCCTACAATTCCTGATGTTTAAGCAAATTATTAAAAATGTTACCATTAAGGCAACACTTCCATGAATTCCTACAGCTACAGGATTTGTGACTGAGGAAGTCAATTAATTTGTAAAAATAACTGAAAGGTTTTGATTGAATTGTTTGCTGTTCCAATGATAAAATCCAATCAAATCTTGCTCACCTGTATGAAAGGCACCCCTGTCCTTTCAATGGCAATCACACCCACTGTCTGATTCACTTCCAAGTCCAGAATCAGAATTTCCCTGGGATACAGTAAGAGCATGTAGTTTCTTTTGGAAGGCAAATATGACAACTGGAGACAGTCATTGAGTGTGACAGATTCAGCACTGTAAAATCAGACATGAACTCTCATCAGGTTGTGTCAATGAACAGATCAAGTTCAAAATAAAATTAAGTTTCATTTTTCCTGCAACTCCATTTTTTCCAAGTAACCTCTATTTTGATCACAAAGCAACTGCAGATTTCCATTTATCTGTCAGAGCAGTGCAAAGCATCACTGACTTCCAAACACACATTCTGTTGACTTTTGCCTAAATAAGATTACAGAGTAATTTTAAAAATTGCACTTCATTCAAACGGAACAAGTGTAATTCTTGCACATCTCAAATCCAAAGCAATTCACTTAGGAACAGCACTGGCTGCCCTGACATTTACAGGCATTCATGGGAAATTACCCTTACTTACACTGCTTACTTCAATTTTTATACTCTTGTCTATATTACCTTACATTGATAAAATCAGGCATACAAAGCATTACCTGAGAAGAAATATTTGTGACCTACCTTGGCTTTTCATTACTGATTAGGATTTTTACTTTATCAAGGGCCTTTTTGGCCCCTGTAGCAGCAGCCAGCTTGTTGTGAGAAGGACTGGAATGGGGACTGGAGATGTAAACTTTCTTCCCTGAGCTGGCAGGAGCTTTGGAAGGGGAGAAGTCAGAGATGAACACTATTCCTTCACTGGTGAGCACTGGACCAAGAAAGAAAAATAGCACAATTCAGTCTGCAATTTGATTGTGGCAGTCCATTTTAATGACATTTTGGTGAGGAGAAATGCTAATAACTTTGGTAATACTGTATCAGATGGAAAACTCATAATTCTAGACAATCAGCACTTTCTAACTGAAAGAGCAGCAGATGGTCCATTTAAAATCAATTAATACCCAAAAACCTCAACTTTTCAAAATAAAGTTTATATTAAAAACTACTGTATTACTGGCAAAAGTTCAGTTATTCTCTCTCACCAACTGTTTTTCTTTAAGATTCACACTGCAAATAGAAGACACAATACACACTGACTGTATCACCATTTTTGCTCTCATGTAGAGCACTGCCCAAATAATCACTAATTCACATTATTTATGTTGCAGCACAAAGCTCAGCTGTACAGCTGAAGTGTTTATAGAAGGTTGAGAGATATGGCAGATTAAAAAATCCCCAAACTACAAGGGCTGGCAACTGCACTGTCCCATTACAGATCAGGAGTGATGAAGCTCAATTCAAGAATAAAATGGTGACTCTCTTATTTTTCTCAGTTTCTTTCAGCTAAAATTAATAAATCTGCACTCATCCCCCTTGATATCTGAATCACTTCTGGTACTGATCCCACACTGAGTCCTCTAAAATCCTTTCTGTTGAAAACAACATTTATTCCTGGTCTACTTATCTCACTGGCTTCTCCCTCAGCACCCATCACTTTACAGCCTTTTACATTTCACAGGGCTCTCTATCCCTGGCTTTCCCCAGCTCCCTCTGCACACTTCACACTTCCTTTTGTAAAGTCTCAAACACTTCTTTTCAGATCTCTGGCTTCTCCACTCATGTCTGCTTTTCTCCCTCTCACACGACAGCACCTTCTGAAATAACATTCCACACTGGCCAAAGGCTCCCTGTCTTTGCTTTCTGACTTCTTATTGGCATTTCTGACATTATTCTCTCCAATCCATTACTTTTAATTTCAACATTTACAGTTTAACAATCTTCCTGGTCACACACAGCCAGGCCCCACTGTTTTATACATATACAATGTAATGTATATGTATACAAATATTTTTACAATATAAACTTACATGCTAAATGTGAGGGATCAAAGGGGTCAAATGAAAAAGACAGGATATTTTCAGCATAACTTTTCTTCCAAAGTTTGGTGCCTGTGTCAGCATTCCACAGTACAATGTAATTTGGTGGGTGAACTGCAAGCAGTAAATCTCTGGAAGCATCTTGATTCCACAGCCACTGCATGTCTGTCAAAAGAAAAAGGGAACAAAATTAATATTTGGGATGGTATCAGTTTGGACCTGGACATAAATGTCTTCTCCACTCTAAAACCTTTTAATCAGTCTTAAGCTTAAGAATAAAACGAAACTGAGTGTAACACTTAGCTCCTTCAGAGCTGGTAACAGCTTTCCCTGGTTTCACAGAAAATAAAAGGCTTCATTTAGTCTGAAAAACTGTAGAAATCTTCAAATGGCATGGTCAGAACTTCTTTAAAACTTCAGTGAATCAGTGCCAGGAGTAAATAAAACGCAATTTATAATGCACACACAAACAAAAAGTAATAAACTAAAATGAACTGTAGTCAATAAACAAATTTTCAGTGGCCCAATATCAGACTTAAAATGTTGCATTTTCTTTCACAGGATTTATGAAACAGAATAATAACAAAACCCAAACAACCTAATTTCATAAGGGGACTTCTATATAATAGATTTTAAAAGTCCACCAGATATAACATAAGCATCACCACAAGTTTTTAAAATAGCTGAAATGCCCCAAAAAACCCCAACTCCAGCTGAAGAGCAGGAAGATGTACTTGACATAGTAAATGTTATTATTATTTCAATCAATAACACTCATAAAAATAGATTCTACCTTTTTGTCACAACATCTTGGAACACATCACCATAATGAATTAAATCTCACAGCATTCCTCTGGGGGACAGCAAATCTTCCATTTACTCATAAAATGAACGAGCAAACATACAAAGGGCTGGTAATCCCACCAGGAAAATTCCCTGTCAGAACTGAGCACAGTTTATAGAAGGCAGCTGATGGATTTGTACACAATGCCCCATAAAAGAAGCACCATGTAAACATCAGGCACTGTCATTACCTTGGATGGGCTTGGAATGCTCCTGTATTTCACAGCGAGCTGTTCCTGTGGCCACATCCCACACGATGATTTTCCCTGTGGCATCAGCAGAAGCCAAACGTAAGGAATATGGAGAGCCAATATTGTGGTGGTAATTTTCCTTAGCCCATTTAACCTGAAAAGACAGATGGGGATTGGTTAGAGGAGACAAAATATATGGCACAGACACCACAGTTCATATTTTTTCAGATAATGAACTCAATAAAAAAGCTCAGTAATAGCTAATGCCAACAGCACCTGTAACATACCTTTAAGCCACCATCATTTGTGTAAATTTAAGGTAGGTCAGCATCATGCTGCATGACTGCATGGCTGATATTCTCAAATTACATAAATAACAACCCTTGTTCCTGAAGGCAACTACAACAATATATAGATATTTATGTATATAGAGAATATCTCCGTGTATATAGAGAATACCTCCATGTACATAGAGAATATCTCCATGGATATAATGTACTCAGCTATCTAGAGGAAACCAAGCAGCCATGTTTAGGGTTCTGTGGGCACNATGTATATAGAGAATATCTCCACGTATATAGAGAATGTACTCAGCTATCTAGAGGAAACCAAGCAGCCATGTTTAGGGTTCTGTGGGCACCCACAAACCTAAACCCACTGACTTCCAATCAAATGAAAGCTGAAAAGTTATCATTCCATTTTTATACACATCCTAAAACGTGTAATTTTCCTAATCTGACAAATATATTGTGGTATTGATAAGGAAGGAAGGTTAGTGTTTAATTTATCTGTTTTCCCATAACAAAACAAAAACAAGTTCCTGCTGACATTTGCTACTTTTTTGGTTATTTTCAGCACATTGCCACCACTGATTTCCAGATACCACTTTCCAGTTTGGGATTTCAAGCTGCACAGGCTTGTAAACTGGCAATACCTATGAGAAATCTGTCTTAAAATCTGAAATACTGTCTACAACTCCTCCCACATTCCAAGAGGATGGATAACACTGACTTATTTCTTATCTATCCCATATGGAGCTTGTTTTTGCTATCTGCTTTTAAGGTGAACTTCTGCCCCAGGAGGGACTGCAGACACTGGAAGAATAAAGAAACATTAGTGCTAAGTAATGGGAACTCACCTGCTACAAAAATTCCACCCTGTGTGCTACCACTGCCTGTCACAGAATGGGTGAGGACCTTCTGCAGATACTGAAAATGTGACATTGAAAAGCTCAGACAGGACTATCATTAGGCACCACTAACTTTGCACCATGAACCAGATTTACAGCAGCATTCAGAGCCCTGCTGGTGCCTTTGTGCTGCCCCTCTCAGAGGTGTGAGCAGGATGTGTCTCACAAACCAGCTGAATGAATTAAACAAATGTGACACATGCACAGCACACAATCTCTAGCTCTAGTTATAAACTCAAAGAATGTTTCTACCAGGATCACAAAGAATTCTTGAGAGACTCTCCTCTACCTACAAATCTCATTTTTGCAATTCCTGCTTCCCTGCTGTTCAAGAAAGAACTACCCCTGAGGATATCTGCAGGTAGCTGTGTAACTGTAATTGTAAAAACCTACAGAGGTATTTATTTCTCAGTTAAATGCATATTACTTCAAAGCAAATTCCAAGTCTGGCAAATATCCTTTCTCAAGGGAGGAGCTGTCACCAACAGCTTCAGAACAACAGAACAGGAGATCTTTACATGACCAGCCCTAACCAGAGCCCATGTGCTGCTCCCACACCATGAGCCTCTTTCCTCTCTGCAGTCACACTGATCCAACAAGACCCCACACAGGACCTGACCTTCTGCTAAAAGAAATTCTTTTCTAACAGTATCAGCCACTGTTTACCCTGATTTCAAAATACAGCAGGTACATCTCACCTTGACAACACTGGCTTTGTGTCTTTCCAAAACCTGCAAGGTCTGAGCAGAGTTGGGATCCACGACGAGCACGAGGGAATGGCATCCATAGGCAATCAAACCTTGCCAGCCCCTGGAAGAGCACAGAGCACCATCAACAAGGAAAACAGAACAAAAGCTCTCCACATCAGTAATGTGGGGGGTTTTTGGTAAGTTGAATGCATGCTTTGTGCCCATGTATTTGATGTTTATTGGACAGTAAATACTATTTAGTAACATAAAAGCATTATAAAATAATATTGCACTGTCTGCTAGAAGCCTAAGCCACCACAAAGCATCTCTTTGTGCCCATCTCAGAATCTTCTTCTCTAAGTTGGGATGGAATGGACCTTATTCATGAAGAGTGTTCCCAAATTGTAGATGTAAGAACAGAGGTAAGAAATATATTTGCAATTATATAATTAATTGCGTATCTTTTTTATTTATTAATTTACTTATTTATAGACAAAAAAGGAGCATGTAAACAATTATTACAGTAACAGTGAAAATCTGCTGAGGCCTATCCGACTTCAGAAGTTAACCACAGATTCATAGAATGGTTTGGGATGGAATGGACCTTAAATCCCATCCAGTGCCACCCCTGCCATGGCAGGGACACCTTCCACTGTCCCAGGCTGCTCCAGGCCAAACCTGGCCTTGGGCACTTCCAGGGATCCAGGGGCAGCCACAGCTGCTCTGGGCACCCTGTGCCAGGCCCTCAGCACCCTTACAGGGAGGAATTTCTTCCTGATTTCCTGATCTAATCTCAATCTACTCTGCCTCAATGGGCACCCGTGTGTCACTGCCGGGAGGGGCTGCGCCACGCTCGCCCCTGGGCACGGCTTTGTCCCTGCCCAGAGCCGAGCAGCAGCAGCTCCCGGGCTGATCGCGCACGGATCCATCGCTATCCCAGCCCCGATTCCCGGCGCTGCTCGGGGGCTCCCGGTCCCAGCCCGAGCCGGGACCCCCCTCCCTCCGCCCGGCCCTCACCAATCCGCCGCGCCGCGGTTGGGCGCGCTCAGGGCGCCCGTCAGGGTCCGCGCCGGCAGCTTGATGTTGACGGTGAAGCGCTGCATGGCGAGGCCGGCGGGGAGCGGAGCCCGGCGGGGAGCGGAGCCCAGCGGGGCCGCCCCAGCCCCGGCAGCCAGTGCCGAGCC
>VWYP01033881.1:27284-94606 GCA_013400435.1 Pycnonotus jocosus
TGCCCTGGCCGGGAGGTGTCTGCGGCCACAGGCGGATCTCGGATCGGTTCGGGTTGGCAGGCACCTCTGGAGATCACCCCCGGCAGCGTCACCCCGGGCAGGAGGCGCAGGAACGCGTCCGGGTGGGTTCGGGATGTCTCCGGAGGCTGCGCGCCCTCCCTGTGCAGCTGTTCAGTGCTCTGCCACCCTCAGTGTGAAGAAGTCCTTCCTCATGCTGAGGTGTCCTTTTCCTGTCGCTCCCACTGAAGAGTCTGGCACCATTCTCTTAGAGATATCTATATGCACTGGTGAGACCCACTCTCAGTCTTCTGTAGCCCGAACCCTCCCTCAGTCTGTCCTCATCAGAGAGATGCTCCAAACCCTCAGCAGAGAAATGCTCCAGACCCTCATCATCTCTGTGGCCCTGCTGGACCATCTCAGCTTGCACTGAGGAACCCAGGACTTGACACAGAAGGGACCCTACATGGCCAACACCCATGGCCAGGGACACGGTGCAGCTGCTTGGTTGTGCGTCCATGGCTGGAGAGGGAAGGAGCTGTGGGATGCCAAAGATTCCAGCTCCAGGGATACTTGTGCTTCTTATCCCAGTCTGAACCTGGGGCACCTCACTGGGAAAAGAGCTCCCTGTCCCATCTCCAGGTGCTTGGATGCTGCAGAACAGCCAGAACCATTTGTTTTCACCATAGTGATTTCTGCTCCAAAGTACCTCCTCAGTGACAAAACACAGTGACAGACCTCTTTGGTGCCCTCAATAGCAGCACACATTACAACACAAGGCACAAACTCATCCTCCAAGTGTCCCCAAGCTGTCACTCACACCAGGCAAAGCCACCTGGGATGACACAGCCCTGGATACTTGCACTGGAGCACACCAGGCTGCAGAGCTTTGAGGTTGGACTCAATAATCTCAAGGGTCTTTTCCCATGTGATTGTGTGATTCTGTGAAGCTTCTAAACCGATTTTCTGTGCCACAACATTAATAAGATATCAGTTTTGTACTTGCAAGCTCGTTATTTAACATACATGGGCTGTTGGGGTGTTTGTTTCTCTTTGAAATAATAATTGTTTGTTTCTTATATTTTGTGGAGAAAAAGATGCCACTAGATGGCCAGAGATGGCTGGAATGTAATGCCAGCTACTCGCTCCTACATTGCCGCAGTGTCACTTTGTCACAGAAGATGCAACAATGTGGATCCTCTTTTTCCCCTCTTTTCATTCTAATCACAATTGAATTTGTGCTAGTGGGAACTCAAGAAACAACCTGCAGCTGATGCCTTTTCCTTCTCTCTTCTAAAGAAATCTGTTCTTGAAGCACTGTACATCACTCACTGCCACTTCCAGGTCACCATAACATTGCAACTTCTTTCTTGAAACTCTCTCGTCCCAAAAGATCCCTCTCTACTCTTAAAACTGAAAAATACCTCTTTGGAGAAGTAAAGAGCTTTTTTGTTCCCTTTTCTTTGTCGTTATTTGAGGACTACGTGATCTGCACCTCTGGAGATCAATTTTGTAAGAGCCTGAGCAGCTACCAGCTCCATTAATTTTAGTTATTTTTGCTAATGGTGTGTTTTTCCTCTGTGTCCTTGGGCAACGTGCTGCTGCTCATGTTTTTTGGAGGGATTTGGTTATTTTCTTGCTTTGTTGGATTTGGGCTTTGTGAGAAGGCTCTTTCGGAACTTTTATTGCACAATAGAAACAGAAATTCTTCTTGACAGCTTTCCATCCATTTTCTTGACATCAGAAAGCCAAGCAATAAATGAAATGCCTAAAGGAAAGAGATACTTTAAGGCAGTTGAAGATAAGGACAGATACCAGAAAAAGGGAAGCAAAGGAGGAAATTAGGGTTGTGCCACCAAATTGGTTGAAAAAAAATAAGATTCTGAGTGGTTTTCAGGGTCAGACAGGGTGAAAATCAGGGTGCATGAGGCAGGTGAATACACACTGAAGATTCATCAGCAGGACAGGGAGGAGATGAGGAAAAGGTTTTTGAACAATGATAAGGATCATTGGAAGAGCTGAAAGGAACAGAAATGTGAGCTGTCAGAGGCAAAGCAGAGTGTGCACTGGATGAACTTCTAATTCCACTTCTGATCCACAGCTACTCACCAGCCCTGAGTACTCAAGATTGATGCACAGCAAGTGGATGTGAACTAAAGATGTTCAGAGATGTTAACTTCTTTTTTGGGGGTGGTTAACTGGATGCCCTCTTTCACATCTTATTGTTAATTTACACCTCTGCCAAGCAAGAATGCAAAATACATCAAGGCACTGTGTTCTCTCACTCTTCTGTAAATATAATGATACACTTTTGGCTGTTACAGAAAAAGCAAATACCAAGCTTTCAGCTGTTTAACTGCATAGTCAGTAATGCCATTAAACCCACCAAAACCTCTCAAATATCCAAGATGTGATACCCAATGGGAGAGAGTTCATTCCAGACAGCTTCAATAGTCCTCACTAAGGACATATGGAGAATAAAGTTCTGGGTGAGCATAAAAACCATTTTAATAAATTAATGGCTAAATAAATAATGAGAAGTATGATTTTACATAGCTTTTGGCTCATGACTGTAAATGATTTTTCTGTGAGTTTGAACAAGAGAAAGTGGGACTGAAGTAGAGACGTGTGCAGTCTCCCTTTTAGGTTTCTCCTTTACACAGTAATTATTGCAGGAATATTCCTGTGAAAGCTTCAGGGACTTCTTTGATTTCCATGGCCTTAAGTTAGAGTTGCAGGAGCTCCTGGGATCCACTGGTGAACTCTGGATCCACTTTGCATTCCTTTATACAAACCCCAGTTTGAGGTGGGGGTGTTTAACCAGCCCACACATTCTATGGGGCAGGGTTTTATTTGCATGACAAATGACAATGCTCTTTCTCACTGGTGACATTCCTGCCCCGTGCATTTAAAGCTCCTGGAGTTTTCTGCTGGTTCAGTGTCCCTGGTCGAAAGGGGGCTGGCTGAAAACTGCTGCCATCCTCTCTTATCAGAGGTTTTACACAGAGCAAGAGACTTGCACAGTTGAGTTTTGCCTCACACTTTGGGGTTTTTTACCTTTTTTCTTGCAAAGGGAATGTATCTAAACTCAAGATTCATTTAATCACAGTCTAACTTCACAATCCCAGTAGGGATCTTTTTACTTCGTGCTGTATTTTCAGAAAAAGATTAAATAAAAAGTATTGATGAAGGAGATTCTATTTCTGGGGCATCAGAGTTCCGCTAAATTTAACACAAAAATAAAACCAATATATGAATTTCAGAGTGTGGAATATTTAGCTTCTAGAACTCCATCAGCTTGATGCAAAACCAGATGGCTTTAATCAAAGACTCAAACACTTGGCTCCCTTTCCAAAAGCTTCCAACTGAAAAGTTTAAAATTATCCATAAACTTCCCTCCAAGTCAGCCTGGTCTAATCCCGTTCCACTGAACCTGCTGGACATGGAAATGTAAATTCTCAAAGGTTGTGGAGTGAACTGTGAAGACACTGTAATGACTGCTTGCAGCCTTATTTTGTTTTCACCAAGTTTCACCAAAAGAAAAAATTCTTAAATGCTGTTGCGTTTTTTTCCTGAAAATATTTTCCTTCCCCTTATATATTTCTCTTTTTCTAAGGGTCCAGAAAAATGATGAAGTATAGAATTATTTAGTTCACATATAAACTGTGTGAATTAAATAATGGTGCCACTTTTGTGCCATTTCCTTCTAATTTCATCCTAGCCACAAGTATCCATGTCTGCTGTAGCACGATCACTGAGGAGCCCTGGCCCTTAAATTTCTTTGTGGTCCTTTCTTTGAATATTCCTGCAGATCAACATTTACCCACCTCCCTGAAATAAATTACTGTAACTGAGGGAAAAATCCCTGGAGAAATACCACAGAAAAAAACAGGCAGAAGTCTGAAAGATGGGTGATCCCTCAAGGAAACAAAGAGGGAATGAGAATGCCAATCCCAGATATCAGCATCCAGCACCAATTGGATTGATTTGGACCTCAAAAATTGAGGTTTTTCCTAAGAGAAATCGGAACTTCCACTAGCAGAACCCTGAGGTTTTGTAGTGGTGAGTATTCCTGGAGTTCGGACACTGGCTCTTGCTTTAGGAAAGCATGGAGATGTGCCAGGTGCTGTGATCCAAAAAATGGGTGAAAGGGGAGAAGCTTGAAGTACTTCAGAGCTTTGGAAACATCTTAGCAACCTGACAGAGCATTTGTTTATTATTTTATTAGGTACCAATAAGGGATTTTTTTAGGTTTTTGGGGGTTGTTTTGTAGCTAATAAGTAATTTATCAGCATCAGTGCATTATGCTGCAAGATACAGGGTGAGAGCAACAGTGATGTGAAGCTGGGATTTGAAATCTGTGTGAAACAATGCAGGATACTCAACCCTGATGAATCAATCAGTGCTCCTGACAACATGAGGTGCCATGACATAAATTTTTAAAGAGGAAGAAGTCTCTAAGAAGACAGGCTTCCTGAAAAAATAATGGAAAATGAAGCAAAAACTGATTTTAAGAGCCATCTGCACCTCCATGACTACAACTAATGAAAATGGGAACACAGTAATTTACTGAGTTTGATAAAGTGCATATTGAGAAACAGAAGTGTCCTCATGTATATTGCATATTAAACGGATGGAAAAAAGTTTTAATCCATGTTATTAATGTTTTTGGGTTGTGCAGGGTTTTATAAACTAAATTAAAAAATCCAAATGTCCAGAAACCATGGTAACCATGTATATCCAGGAAAGTGTTATTAATTTCTGCACATTATATAACCCACACATTAATATTTAAGTTTGGATGCTGCCCAGAAATAATTCTTATGAGAGCATAAACCTTAATTATTTAATGATGTATAATATTTTCATTAAATGGTTTTCACATTCTTTGGGAAAATCCGTATTAGGACGTGTTTGTATCCAATGTCCAATGGAGTTTGGGAGTCCAAGTCTGGCCTTGCCTCACAGCTTTGGATGGAAGACACACATGGAAAAAAAATGTGTAGAATTCAGCATGTAGCAGCACAATCTGCATGTGGGAAGTCAGAAAAAAACCCCAGCCTGGCACATCAGCCACTTGAACCACAACAATTCCTTCCCCAGTGCCTCTCCTCCACAAAAAGAGGTGGGAATTCTGTGCTCTCATGAGTTATGGTGCGGTGAAACTTTGAGTCTCTTATGAGCTCAAGGGGCACTGAAGATACTGAAATCCTGGTTTGATAAAACAATATCAAGTATCAAATACAATGCTTGGGTGAGCTGTGAGAGACAAACCCCCTCTGTAAATGCAGGGAGCATTAGCAGGCTGACAGTGACATGAAAGTGAGGTTTTGTTCACCACCTTTGCTGCTCCTGCAGTGCTCCTGGGCTGTCAGAGGTTCCTGTGGCTGCCCAGGTGATGGATGTGTTCCCACAGTCCCTCTGAGAGGCAGCAGCTGCTTCAGGGAGCTGTTTCTGAGAAGACATCCCATATTCAGTGTTTAAAGAAGCTTTGTAATCACTCTTTCCCTAATAAAATACATTTTAAGAGCGTTATGCAGTGGTTTTACTTTCAGATTTGAGTTCTTTGGTGGGTTTTGCTGCTCTTTTTTGTAAAGCATCCTGAAAAATGCTCTGATCCCTTTGGTATACTTACATATATTGGGTGGAGGGCCTGAGTCTGGCAGGTAAACAGGAGCAAAAAATAGAAGTTCCAGGAAAATTCCATAATTACGATGCACAAATCTTGCTTTCCATCTCAGCACAGTCCTGACCTGTGACTTCCCTCTAGCTGTGCATGATTTCCTTTTCCTCTGGAGTAATTATAAATTGATCTCAGGCAGGAAGAAAAGATGCAGTCTTTGGAACACAAGGTTTAATTGCACCACAGTTCCCAGACAACTTGATTTGGGATTTTCCACTTTTCCAGCTTAAATAAAAGAAAGCGTGATCACAGAGGAACCAGTCTTTAAAAAGCAGAGTTTCATGCAGCATCTGGCAGAACAAAATTATCATCTATTATAATCTGTATGGTGGCAGCAGAAAAAAATACACGGATTTGTGTCAGAGAGCAATTCCACACAGCTGCTGGAATCCAAAAATTAAATAAAAATATTTTTTAAATCGGCTTCTGGAGCTGTTTCACTGGTGATGTTTCAAAGATTGTGGCTCTTGTTGACAGCAATTAAAGTCTGGGAACCACAGGAAAGAGAAAAAAAATCTGTGGTCAGTTCACTGAAGGGAGAACACAGGAGGCTCTTCTTCAAGGCTGCTTCCTGCCAGGGCTGATTTTCACACTAAAATGTTTCTCAGGGGCCATTGAGTTACAGAAAGGAATCAAATGAGTCTTAACACTTTTTCAGATTTCAGGTTTTAAGGAGCTTATGTAAATATTTCCCATAAGTACAATAAATATTTGATCTGACTTTGAAATAGTGCTGAAAAAGCAAGTTTTATGATCATTGATAAAGGCAATGTAGAGGTAAAAATCCTCACAAGGCCCATCACTTTTGGCATATTAAGTGTCCTGTCCCTTAAAAGTATCTGCAGGGTAGGAAATGACTTGGCTGAAATACTGAATCCATTAAGAGACAAATACAGTGTATCCATATATATGAAAATCATCCTCAGAAGAGTCTATTAAAAAAAATAGATCTTCTAGTAAAGATCAGAACCAACCATGAATAAAATGTATTTCTTTACAGCCCTGTCTGAGCTGTAAATGTTGGTTTATGTTCTGTGACATTAGCAGTATCCAGCTGACCATGTGGTTTCAGCAGACTTAAGGCTTTCAGAATTGCAGAAAACACTTTTGTAAGGCTGTCAGTGCTTTTGATGGGTGCTGGGAGAGGAATATTTCTTGCACTCTTTGGGGTTAAAAAAAGGGAATGGTTTTCAAGGTTTCTATATCAGTATTAAAAGCACAGGATCTGCTGTCAGCAAAGTTCCCATCTTCAAAACCCCAGCAAGTGAAAGCAGGTGGCTGCTTATGGTGGCAATGGAGAGAAATTGAGAGATGAAGGAGCACAAACAACGATGAAGATCCCCATGAACCTGATGAACACAGCTCAGGGCTCAGCTGCTGCCAACCAGGGCAAAAAGTCTGTGGCAAACACAGTTTTCACAGGCTAAGTGTTCAGCTGCTCTTTAAAGGCTTCCTTCCCTTCGTTTCCCATTCCACTGCTAACTGTTTGTTCCAGCAGTTCTGGAAGTTTTGCTGTGAGAAGGAGCTGATATTCAGTTTTAATACAAATTAAACAGTCACTTTTTTGGACTGACAAGGGCAACAGATCTAAAGTGGTGAGCCCAAAGCACCTTTCCCCTGCTTATCAATTCTGTTCCATCTTCATCCCTGTGTTTTCATGTTCCTTCTCTTTGTCTCTCTTTGCTGTATTTTGCTCATAGTGGGGAATAGGGACGTTTTTCATATAGTGGATTATTGTAGATGAGTTTTCCATAATAAAACAGTTCTCAAGCTCGCTATTCTCCACAGAATTTTAAATAAAATATCCCTGATTTGATGACAGAATGATCAATCCAAATCAGATCCCAGACATGAAAGCTTCAGAGCAGAAAACATAAAAAAAAATTAAATATTTAGCATGAGTTATACAATATTAAAACCAAAGGAGAGTCAGAGTCAGAGGAATGCTATTTACAAAGCCATTCCTGATTTTGGCACAAGAAAAATGTTTAACCTATTAACAAAAATACTCCTCAAATAACACCACAAGTTCCTAGACCTAACTTCCCAACTTCTTGTAAATGCAGCTGTAAAATATTAATAGATACTACTTAAAATTTCTGACTTGCATTTTTAATAATGAAACTTTTTTAAACCAAGTAAAACGTGTGACAGCCCTTGCAGGGCTGTTTTCAGCCTAGTGGGAGCCTCAGTGCTCCTGTCCCCAGGAACTTCCTTCCCTCTGCACGAAAGTAGGAGAAACTTTCCAAAACCAGAGAATGCAGGACCTCAATTAATCCTCCTCTTACTTGGCCTGAATGTAAGAACCTTTTACACACCCTACAAATGTCAAATTGCTGAGCACACAAAGGGAGATGTAGAAATTAGACAAAAATCCATCAGGTTTTCCATTTGGCAAAATTGTTTTCCAGAGGATTTTGGATCTAAATTTCCATGGATTAGAAATGCTGATTGGCCTGTAAAAGTCAACAAATTGAATGGATGCAGGTGATTTACCTGGCTAACCGTCATTACTTTTTGCATATTTTTAAGGGAAAAAGACAGTTTTGGAATGCAATTTTATAGTTCATTATATGTTGTAGTCCTTTGTAAAGTAATTTAAATAAAAGTAACCTCAAGGGCTCATTTTTTGCAGGATATTGACAAACATGACTAATCCATTGTGCCATGATTTACAGAGGGATAAGTGCTCCTTTAGAGATAAAAAAACTCCAAAACAAACCCAAAACAACAACACCAAAACACACACAAAAAATTAGTACTTTATCCCCTTTAAAAGATATCATCTTTCTTCAGTTTTTATTTTCCGTGTTTTAAAACTTTTGAAGGACTGGTTATGTGACCCTCAGGAAAGTATTTTTGCAACAGGTAAGACTGTTTTACACTGTGAATATTTGCACTGTTCTAGCCCTCTTGGTATTCTTATTTATGCATTGATTGTTGGGCAGTAATTTAAAAATGATTGTAGCAAGATTAGAAATTACAGAAGGAAAGTGGCAGAGAGGAATAAGAAGAGAATCAAGTAGAAACCTTATTACTTCAGGTATTACTGTTGGGATTGTATAATTAAGTGCATTCCTCATTTTATTACAAAATTCAATGAGAAGTATTACTGAATTATTTTTCAGTCAGCAACCTTTTTTTTTTTTTAAATTTGAATTTCCATATTGATCTCCTCAGTTCTCAGAAGGGTTTGGGGGCAAAATGAGTTCTTGCATCTTTGATTAGGTTGAAAACAATCTGAGTTGTGATTTTTCCATATCTCTTCAGTTCAGTGAGTCACTGTGTGAGGCAAAACAAGATCCAGGAATGGGCAGCACTGTTGGGTTGCAGACAGATCACGAAATCCTGGTAAATTTGAAGGGATGGGAAATGATGGGTTTGTTCATAAATAGTCCTGAAGTAGGAATAGGATAAACTGTGCTACCCAAATATTTTGCTTTTCACTTACATAAAGAAAGCCTTGACTGGTCCAAACTCAGTGATACCCTAAATATCAAGAAGTTTTTCCTCTGATTAATGGAGATTCCTCACCAGATATGAGTGCAGTGGTAATTAATCCTGTTAAATGTTTGCTGTTGATACCCAGGCGTTAATGGCCTGGCAAAGGCATTCACAGCAAGGGATCAAACACAGACAGCTGCTTTGAAAAGTTTCTCTTGTTATAACTGAAATAACAATGCTCATGTGTTGTAGGGCACTGAACATTCCTCCCCACACAACTCCTCAAAGGAAAAAATTAACACATTACAGCTTATTTTGCCGTAGGAAAAAGTTTGTCACAGGAAGATGAAGAAGCTCATCCAGGTCACCCAAGGAACTGATGGCACAGCCAGGAAAAATGTGGGTTTGTTATGTCCCAGTGTGATGCCCTGTGATCCTCAAATAAAAGGATTCACAAACAGCAGCAGGCTTCATAGCAAAGCCTCCTCATTAACTGATACATCGTGGATCTCACATCAACCTTTGAAAATCAGTGTTCAGCTGCCAGTAACCAGTGTTTGCTGTGAGAGTGCTTGTAACACTGAAACCACTTACAGCTACTGGGATACAAAGCACATCTGTCAAAAGAAAATCCTCATTAATAAAGGATGAGAATTCTGGCTCTTCTACAAAGCCCTAATGTGGCACCAAACCCTTCTCGCTGCTTGGGATAATTTTGCCTTTGAGAAGAATGAAGATTTCTAACATGGGCTCACGTCAGTGCAGTTACTGCAAGGAGGAATTTGGTCCTGCCTTTTCTCTCTTAACAGCAGTGAAGAAAACAGGTGCAGTGAGAAGAAATAGTGGCAAAAGGCCCTTGAAAGCAGAGCAGATGTTCCAGGTCTGCTGGTGTTTGCACATCTGGTGGAAAAGGCTGTAATTCTCTGCACACACTGGGATGTGGGTGCCCTACACACACTGGGATGTGGGTGCCCTACACACACTGGGATGTGGATGCTCTGCCCCATCCCTCTCCCAGTGAAAAGGATGGTTCCTGGAAGCAGCATTTGATTTATTTGCTCCTGGCTCACCAAAACACAGCCATATTAACACATGTTAATATTTATCATGTTAATTAACGTCAGATTGATTCCCTGCTACAAAAGTAAAACAGCAGCAGATCAATTATTTCGGTGAAGAATTGTTGGCTTTCCAAACAAAGCTTCCAGGTTTTCACAACAGCCACTGGTGTAAAACTAGAGGCATTTGCATTTTTAATTTCCCCTTGCCATGACTGATTTTAATTAACAAAAATTACAGTGGCAATGATTGGCACGGATAGATGCTGAAACTAATTACTGAGATGGCATGAGTTAAGATTTAAAATGTTGATTTGATTTTAGAAAGAAACAAAATAAATGAAAATCAGCTCTAGAGCCCTTACAAAGATTACAGATGGCACCAGTGAGCTGACCTGTCTCTTACAGGGAAGGGGATATTGTCAGTATATTTGCATGCAGTGCTCTGCAGTGCTTTCCCAAAGGCAGTTTCTCATACATTTGTTATTCCTCTCCATCTCTTTGATTAAACAATTGAGCCCCCTTGTAGCCTTTCTGTTTTTACATATTTTGATCCATTTGGTCACTGTAGGGATGTGTTTTCAAAGCTGCCTCGAAGCACACAAAGTCTTTGGGTTGTACCTCCTGCAGTCCTCAAAGGCAATGGCATCTCATAATTAACAAACAGCTCTGAGAATATTAAAAATGTATTCCCACAATTTCATGGTTGAGGGGTAAAAAAAGATTTAGAAATTAGCTTGACTTGGGTTTCATGTTTTATCACCCTTGGGTTTTTATATGGTAGATCTTCTAAAAGTCAAAGAATAATGAAAGAAATATCAGAAACTGGGAGCAAAGCAGAAATGGGAAGAATGACTCAATTTCAAGATTCCTAGAGAAGTTTTGCACTGCATTTACAATTATTAATATACCTGAGGAGTTGTTACTCCCAAGTTGCCCTCAATAGAAATCCACTCAAACATATTGTTGGTAGAATACAAAATTTTGGTTAAGGAGCTAAGTTGACCTTAATTTCAATACATTGCTGTATAGCTCACTGAGGCTGTTTTAATATGCAAGTAGAAATTCAGCCGGTGCACAATGCTTTTGTTGTGATTTTCAAAACGATTCAGGCATAAATTTTATAACAGCAGATTAATTTCTAGTCCATGTAATTTTCTGAACTTAAAAAGGGAAGGATGGAACTGTTCAGAGCTGCCGTTTTTCATTCCAACACAGGTTTCCTGCAGGGCCATAACTTTGTCCAGCTCAGCCCAGGCAGGGATTTCAGCCCAAGCAAACCCTGCAGGTGGGGTTGACCACGATGCCACTGATGCTTGTGCTGGCACAGGCTGCACCCAGGTGAGTTTGTTCCTCTGTTACCTTTTCCTCCACCCTTTGCTGCCAATTCAGAGCAGCTGTCTGAGTGCTTGAATCCACACCTGATTCCCCAGTTCAAATGACCTGATTTTCCCTCAAATTAGAAGATGCAGATTTGTTTAATGCCTTGGGGAAGCAGACTGTCCTGTCTAAACACACACAATTTATAAGTCTTCAATGCACAAGCCTGGAAAAACATTGGCTTCCTTCCTTGGCTGAAAACTGGGTTAATGAGGAGAAACATCTGCCAGTCAGGAGATCCAGTGGTCCTGGCCATGTGGCAAGCATCTCAATAAAGTGATAAAATCCAACAACTTAAATTAGGAAGAAGACTAGGAATAAACGTTATTTACTTATAGCAAGACTGTCAAGAAGCATCCTCTCTTTTTGTTTCTGAGCTGAGCTGCTGGAAGTCTCAGGACATGATTTGTGTGCTGCACTGAGGGCAGGAGATACTGGACAGGCAATGGTCCAGGGAACAGTGAGTGCACACAATCCCTTCCTGCAGGCCTGTGCAAACAGGGAACAGAGGAGGGAGAGATGATGCTGATGGATTATTCACAAATAATAACGCACACTCTACACAGGGCTGGGTATAAGAAGCCCTCATCTCCATTTCCTCCCCTGCAAACAGCTCCAGGAACAGCTCTCAGCTGACAACTCCAAACCCCAGCATTTTATTCCATAGGGATGAGCAATGATGTCCAGATAGATTTGCAAGTTCTCAAGAAATGCTTCATAACCTCCACAAAAAGAACAGTTGTACATCCCCAAGCAGCACACAGTTCTTTGTTAAACTGCTTGGTTGAAATTTTGCAGTCTATTCCATCTGCAAGATGCTGCACTGACCATCTGGCAGTGACCTTGAGAGCTGCTCTGCTCTGCCCAGGCACAGAATTGTGCTGGAAGCTCTGGTGGAGATGGGAGAAGGCTTCTGCTCAATCTCAAGCTAAGGATGTTCTCTGAGTGTCAGTCTTTTGCTAAACAATTATCAGAGGCTCAGGTTTTAAATGGTGTAATTTACAGAGTAATTTACAAATAGGGAGCAGGAATTAAAAACCTTTGATTTAATTCCATGATGTCCACTGGAAATGAAAGCCCAGGTAAACCTATGTCCTAAAAACTTCTGTAAATGCTTTTAAAAGGTAGACTGACCTCTTTTTAGGGCATCACCCATAAATACAAATCCCAAATCATGAACTCCTTTGCAGAAGAGACAACACCGGAAAAAAGACCAATGGTGAAAATATAATTCAAAATGTTGGCTAAAGCCCATGAGTCATGTACAGTGTCTTGAGTTTGTATCCATCATGATTTAATCTCAATTTGAATATTCAACAGAGGTCTGTTTTGAAAATCAAACAGCAGATTTTGATTTCTGAAACAATTCAGAATTAAACCAAGTTAAAACATTTTTTTTTTTAAAAATCTTATTTTATTCTAGTGGCTAGGCAGAAATTCATGGGGAAGGCTGGGAAGTGGGGGAGATTTGCTGCAGCTGACATTGCTTTATAAAATGTGCCTCGGGGCTCTCTGTGGTGCCTGAAATGGTATCAGACATGCAGGAGCTGCTCAGTGTTTTCCAGGGATGCTGCACCAGGGCCACTCTGTGCTACCAACAACTGGAACAAACCAGTTAACTGGGAGTACCCTTTCTTTAAATAATGAAAGGAACTCTTACATCCACTGAAACAGTCCCA
Organism: Pycnonotus jocosus; assembly: GCA_013400435.1. NCBI lineage: Eukaryota > Metazoa > Chordata > Aves > Passeriformes > Pycnonotidae > Pycnonotus > Pycnonotus jocosus. The sequence goes on from VWYP01033881.1 coordinate 40,526, forward strand.
AGGAGTGAGTAATTAATTAGCACATTTTTCACTATGAATCATAACCTCCCCATAATAAAATGTAGCAGGATTGAACTTAGCTCCTTGATAAAAATGTGGTGTGTTGTTAGAAAGATGCTAAATCTTCACTTTGCAGGATTGGGTAGGAGTTTTATCTTTTTAATCTGATACAACTGCTGTTGAAACAAATTGTAGTCCCAAGGGGTTGCAAAGTGAAAAAAACTATAATTAAAAATTAGCATAATAATTTCACTAGAGGGCTATCATAGTTTGGATGCTTATTCCTTTTCTATTTAATTTCCTCCTTATCAGGGACATGATACACACACCTCCCTGAAATATGGAAAGAGAAAGGGGTAATATTGCTTGGACAGTAAATCATTTATGACAGAAAGTTTTCTATCTTGATGCTATGGGCAAAATTAGGGATAGTGGGAAACAAACACCCACGTGGGTAAAATTAAAACTATTTTCCACCTCCACAAAGACACTTCCAAAGCTTGGTCACGAGGATGATGACTTTTGGCAGCATTTTAATTACATCTGTTATCTGTGGGCGTGGGCAACCCAGTGAAACTCATCTGAGAGCTGCATGGATGTGTCTTCATTAACTGATGGCATTAAGCTAATGACAAAATAATGATCTGTGCAGGACTAATGTTTTTACTGTAATGTAATAACCCATGAAGAGTGTGGATTTTGGATTGCTTTGGCATTTCCTTTAAATAATTCCTAAAACTGATTTTTTTATGAGGCTGTTTTCTTCTCTCAGGATGTCCAACAAAAGGAAACGCCACTGCAGGTGGCCTTTGCAAATGTGCTTTGATAAAGGGTTGTCTGTGATGACATTTTTGGTTGCAAACCTCACCCATTTTTCAGGTTTGAAGGGACCTTCCCACAGCAGTTCAGCCTGGACTTTCACAAGCTGCAGTAGAGCTGCACCCTGGGAGAAGCTGAGTGTCAGCAATTTCAGGAGGGATGAGAACCAGGGTGACACAAAGCTTTGCTGGCATCGTGGGGCCAGGGATGGTGATGGAAAAATCAGAATGCACTCCAGAAACATGAGAAAGTCACACTATTAAACCTCTCAGCTTTGCCCAGTGCTCCCAGAGGGCGAAGCTGAAATCTTCCCTGACTCTCTCTGAGCTGAAATCTTCCCTGACTCTCTCTGCAGCAAAGGAGAGCCAAGAAGTGAGTCAGAAGGCAAGGACTGAGATAAAACCTTCACCTCCAGCTGGGCAGGGAGTGACCTCCTCATTTCCAGTGCCTGCACATCTCCCAGCTACCAAGCTCTTAATGCTTGTTCTCTGCCAAAGCTTTTCTGATCTTCCTAATCCACCAGCCCCCTTTATCTCTTATCTCTTCCTTATCCAACCACACAAAATGTTCTCTCACTGTACTCCTTCCCATCATTTTCTCACCTCACTTAGCAGACCAGTCTGGCCAGGGCTGAATCTTTTCACACACCCAAGTCTGACTTGCTGCAGCCTCAGCTCATTGCAGGGTAATTTTCTATAAAATATTTAATTTTCTATAAAATTTTCTATAAAATAATTCATTTACTAACTTAGAGCTCCTTCCCTTAGATGCCCGGACTGTGAGATGTATAAAAGGGATAATTATTAGAGCTGGACAGAATAAAACAAATAAAATGTTTTCTGTGATTAAAGCACACAAAACAGTGGATTGTTCATATATCCTTCACAAGACTCACAACACACTGCCCACAGCAAATGATTAAAAACACTGAAAAGCAGTAGCTGCATTTTTTAGGTAGCCTAAAGCCCTTTGCATGTATTCACTGTTGAAAATGAGTCCTTGATTGTATGAATTAAACTCCATTTTAAGAAGTAACTGAATGATTCAGACATGAAAATTCTGAATTCTGGGTTCCACAAGGCAACAAACAAATGGTTTAGGACCCTCAGAGGCATTCGAGCACCACGAGTGTTTTTGCTCTCACTCAGGTTCTGTTGCCTCAGGGTGCTCAGTGAGCCAGAGGATGCTCTCAGCTGCCACATAGCAAAGTTTTTACACCCTACACTTCCAGCAAAGTACAACAGGTTGTAACCACCCACTCCTAAGAGTAATTTCTCTAATTAAATGCCAGAGAAAGATGTAATAATGACACAGAATTTGGTAGCAGATATTTATTCCTGCTTGTAGGAAATCTAAGTTCAGTGGGAAGAATTTCCATACAGTAACAGGCTCCATATTGGCATTTTCATATGCTCCTTATCCAAGCATACTGTTTGCAAAGATGATTCATTGCAGGCCAGCATTTCCTTATTCTTATTATTTGTGCTGTGGTTTGTTATTTGTTATCACACTGAAGTGAAACATCTGCTCACACCACTCTGCAGCATCTCTGACAGAAACAAGAACTTTTCCAGGGCATATTAGAAATGGAATCTCACTCCCTTTGCTTCAGATCACTGGGGTGATGAGGAATGAACTATTTTACATTTTGTCTCAAGAGAGTCATAAATAATGAATCCTGTAGCACAGGGTCACTGGATGTCACTATTGCAGTTTTCACCCATAGGGTGATGGCAAACCCCAATTTTTCATCCTGTGTGTTCTCTCTCTGTGTCTCACACCACCACCAGAAATTCAGTTTGTGCCTTAATAATTGCAATCATCCTTCTATGTATAATTCTGCTTTTTTTCACAGAGACTTTTCTCCATGGTTTGGTTGTGACTGACTGGATATTCAGGGCCTTTTTCCTCAAGACTCCTTTTTAATCCCTAAAGGCATTCTCTAGTTTCCTTTCATCTTCTACCACTTCTTTGATGTTGGGGGCTCTTTTCTTTATCTCTCTTGGAGCTTACAGGCCAAATTTTCAGAATTACAGCTGAAACTGAAAAGGGCAGAATGGAACAAAGAAACATATTGTTGACTTGGACCGTGCTGGAGCATAAAATAAAATATTATATCTCAGCCAAGCAAAAGTGCTTTGCAGAACAAGAGAACAGAAAATAGCCCATGTAGCTGAAATCAGACATTGCTCTAAACACTGAGTTTTCTTGTCTGTGAGCCACACAAAGTATGAGCTGCCTCGTTGGTTGTTTTTGTTTTTTTTTAATAGCCCCTTTATAGTGTAATATAGCTAAAGGAAAGTTATACACTCCTTGTTATCGATCAAAAGCCATTAAAAAAAAAATGTCAGGAGGAGAGGTGTGGAAGAAATAAAATCCCACAAGTAAAAGACACACAGGAGAGGTGCAGAAAAGCCTGAAGAATTCCCTGGTGTCACCCTTGGTTTTACATGTTTTACTTTGCCTTCTGATGTTTTTGCATGCCTTCTGATGTTTATAGAACTTGGAGCAGAGTTCTCACATTTTCTCCTGCAAACAATGAGATGTTTGCATATTTGTCGTCTAGGAGGAGTTTCTTGAGTGATGGTGATGTTCACCAATGAGATTGAAACCAATCTTTGGTCCTTCTGTACAGCTGTATATATTGGAGTCAGAATTTGAAATAAAAGAGAACAGAACAGAGAACAGAGAGCAGAGAACAGAGAACAGAGGACAGAGAACAGAGGACAGAGAACAGAGAACAGAGAACAGAGAACAGAGGACAGAGAACAGAGAACAGAGGACAGAGAACATCCCTGCTGACCTTGGGGCTCGCTCTGCCTCATCCTTTTGTGTCCTATTGCGACACCCTTGAGCAGCAGCAGCTGTAGGAAGCACCTCTTGGTGTTTGCCCTTCACTCCCCATATTTTGAAATGTTACCAAAAGGTCTCCTTTTTGTACAGCCTGGAAACCTGTATTTATAGCTGTTCTCAGAGAAGCTGATTACTTCTCAGGCTCCATGATAAATTGCCTCAGTTAATATATTTTTTTTTTCCACAAGAATTACAGTCTTCAATTTAATAGACTTATAAAAGCATAACTTGAACTCTCCTGATTTCATTGTAAAGCAGGGAGATTTGGAAAGATTTAATAACTGATAATCTGTTGGCACAAAGAATGTAAGTGTTCCTCAGATGAGTATTTCTGAGCATGCACAGACTGCAAAACAGCCTTATAAAAACAGTGAAAAGAATGATAAACTAGACAAAGAACAATATAGATGAGGGGATTCTGATAAGCACAGTATTACATTTTGTAATATGATAATCATCCTAAAATGAGATGCTATAACAAAATCAATGCTCACTGCTCTGTTTGCAGGGGTTTAGCAGGGAGAAGTTAAATTTGTGAAGATCCTGACCAGCCCTTAGCACCATCCCTGTGACTGTAATAAATTACATAAAGGCATTCAGGCAGTAAATTACCTGGAGATTGTTACAGATCCAGCTTCTCCAGAATGCCTCTTGCATTAACATGTCACCCACAGAGGTCTCTCTAATAGAAGACTGTGAGTTTTGCCTCCCTAGGTCTGACTTTCTCAAGGCCTGGCTTTATTTTCTGCAGTTTCCAGGGCTTTGTACCCATACTGATCTCTTTCCTCTCTCGAGCCAATTATTCAAATCATTAATTGTTAGCACTTAATGAGATGTCTTGGTTCCAAACACATCAAAAGCCGATGTTGTCTGTCAGCCAGGTGAGCACTCGATGCATTCTCTAATTAACAAATTAACCTCTGCTACAATTCTGTTTCTAGTTCAAGCTCAGCCTGTGAGTGTTTACAGACATTATTTTGCACAGAAGAATGTGTTGCTCAGGAAACAGCTTTCACTGGAAGCTGCTCTTTACCTGTCTGTCCATGCAGCCCAACAAACTGAGTGTTCCACGGGCTCACTCCTCACCTGAACTGAAATATTAATGTTGACCTGCTTGTAAAAAAACTGAGCAGTGACCGTAGAAAGTTTTCTCCTTTTTTAGGGGACATTCTTCCACTCTCACTAATTTTCTGGACTATTTACTCTACATCAGCCCCTCTGAAATGGGAAATGTTGATGCATTGCAGTCTAAGTCAGGGAGAATTGGTTTCACAAAAGGTCAGGCTCAAAGGGTACCTGTCAGCTTCCAGTGAGTGATACCACCAGTGGCCTTTTTCAGAGAGGCTAAATGGCATTAGTGATGCTGCCAATTTGTAATTTTAACAGAACAATCTAAAGTCACCTGTAGGGATTCTTTTGATTTTTTTTTTTAAATTTCTCGATTTTTAAGTGCTTCCCCCACTCCCTTCTCCCCCATCTGCTCACTTGCTTCCTGACCTTGGAGAAATTAGCACTGACTGTATCTTTATTTTCTCTCCTTTTAAGAATGTGGTAATACTTCTCTAAATGCTGCCTTAACTTTCAGACAAAAGCCCTGAAGAGCAGATATCATAAGGACAGGAATATTAAAAAATAGTCACAAGGCAATACAGAAGCTACATTTTCACCACTGACACAGAAGATTAAGTACCAAATATGCTGAAATACTTGCTAGAGAGCAATAAAATAATTATCCAGGAAGGAATTGCTGTTCAGAAGAGTTTCATAGAACTGACTAGCATGGAGCACTTTCAGCTCCCACTACATCTCATTGTCAGAACCAGCCAAAATTCCTGCAGGTTAAATCCCCAAATGTGATGCTTGAAGATGTTTTCAGTAATTTTCCCTGAAGTTGGGAAAGAAGGGGGAAAAAAAAAAAAAAAAAGGCACCATAGATGAAGATTCATGTTTACCTGACTGTAAATGGACTTTCTGTGCAATTGTGAGTTTGAACCAGCAATGTGGGAGGGGTCAGGAGGATTGAGGACAGAGATTATCAGGCACAGAGCCACAAACTTAGCATCTCAGCAGTGCTAGAGCTGGGCTCAGCTGTGGGCTGAGCAGGGAATATCTGTGGCAGTAAAGACACAGCCATGCCACAGTTTAAACAACACTGAAGGATGGGCTGATTGATGCCCCAGGGACACAAAATAAAAAGAAAAGCCACTCCACCTTGTTCTTTCTCAGCACATAGAAATGTTCACACAGGCTAACTTAAAAAAGCTGATCACCAGAACTATTGCACAGCCTAAACTGTTATTTATGAAGCAGGTAGAGCACTCTGAAGAATCTCATCATGGAATTTCAAGGGGAAAAAAAGGAAAACAAATCAATCAACCAATATCAGAACTTTTATCAGACTTCAATACATTGAATGGAAGCCAAAATAATAATGTAATCACTTCTTAGAGATCAGACCAAAACTTTTTCTTTGATTTTAGGGTATCAAGTCTGCACCTGGATCATTAAATTCCCTTTATTACATCAAACCACCCTTATTTATCAGTCTGATTTTACAGCAGCCAGGAGAAACCTGGATTTAGCTCCGAGACAGGCTGCTCTTTTTGGAATGAAGACCAACACACTGAATGATTTCTTCTCCTACACTCTGCACCTGCAATGTTATGCTCCAGGCTCAGAGATCCTCACTGATTTACAAACCACAGGCCACTGTCATCTTTGCCCACAATTTCCACACTTTGTTTTTCCCTTATTTTTTCCTCCCTTCCCCAGGCTAATTTAGAGCCTTAATCTCAGGAATGGCCTGGAGCAGAGGTCACACAGGTGTCTCCCTTTGGTTGTCTCAGCTTTGAGGTGATTTTAGATTCTGAGGACACCAAAGTAACCTTTAGATAGGAAATACTCATTCCTTGCTAGGAAGCAAAAACAGAAGAGCAGAAGGTATGAAAAGGAGGTGGAATTCAAAATAATCTTTCAGAATATTTTAGTTATTGAATGCAGTTTCCATCTAAGATGACCATGGTGACCAAGATGACCAGTGAAAGAACATTGGAGTTACCCAAGTGCATTTAAAGGAGATAAGTCAGACAAAACAAAATTAATCACATGGTGAAAAAGAGTTAAAAAAAGGAGAAAGGACAAAAGGAACATCCTAGAGTAAGAAGGTGAGAGAAATAAAAGCTACATGGACAAAAACATCCTTGCTAGAGTGCTCTAACAAAAAAGGAAGGAATCTAGACTGGAAGCCTGGAAACAAAAATTCTCATTAAGAATGAAAAGGAAATACCTGGAAAGAAAGATAGCTGGGCAGAGAAGATGAAAACCACAAGAGAAATCCATACATTTGAAAGATTGTGAAGAAATGATGAAATAACAAAGTGTACACAAGATCAAAAATGCCCTGAGGGGAAAATGACACCAAAAAAGAGAATTGGAAACTAAACCAACAAGAAGAGCTCAAGCAGAGGAAAGAATGTTAAAAACCTGGATTGGGAGGACAGTGTTGCACTATATTTTATAGAAGGATGGAGCCAATTTACCACTTTGACACTCTTCAGACTAAGAAAGTGAGAAAACTTGAAATTAAACTCAATGGGAGAATTTTCCTGAAGCCTCAAGATAAACACTGGTTTTACAAAGACATAATTTCTCCTGTTTTATTTCTGTTTTCACAGATTGTCCCTTTCCTTTACCTTAAAATCAGCTCTCTGCAATCCCAGTTAGCAAAACCTGCATTTCTTACCTTCTTCCCAGCCCCTCCTTGCTCTGGCTGTCAGTTCAGTGCCTGCAATAAAATGTGTTCATGATCTTAATTTCAAATTAATGTGTGGAGTCGCTGTAATTAAGCAATAAATGAAAGAATAAATAAAAAGCAAAACGAGTCTCAGCTTTCACTGGTGCTAATAAGAAAGAGGGTGCTACAGTGGTGTTACTCCAAAATCAGATAGTGTTGAAAGCAAAAATCCCATGCAGTTGGTTGTGACTACCACACACAGAGCCAAGGACATAAGAAAATAATGCCTTCAGCTTTGAAAAGGTATTCCATTAATTTTAGTATGTTTGCTTATTAAAATAGACTTTTGCTAGTCCCTTCTAGTCAAGAAAATGAATTTTAAAAAATGCAAACACTCTGTTCTTGCACAGAGCAATAATGTACAGAGGTATTAAACCTGAAATAAAGAGCTACAGAAGTACCAAGACAAGGAGGAAGCTGTGTTTTAATTAACAGTCATTGATCATTAACAGCTAATTCCTGACATAGGGAAGATTTTCAGGATACCTGGAATTTAAACATTTAAAGTGATGTCTGATGGAAGCCAAAATTGACACGAGCAGGTGTAGACATGCTCTGCTGAGGGGTTTTATAATCAGGTGCACACAGATTCAGAACTGTAAATATAATTATTTGATGACTCATTTAGTTGTTAAAATTAATAGCAGAAGAATGCACGAGTTGCTTTCTGGCTGCAACATCCAATGCATCTAAAAAGAGACAAAAATCAGAGCCATATTTCATGTTCATGCTTGCAGAGCAGCCTGTCAGAAGGTGTTTGCCACCTTCACAGCCCTCAGACACACACACCCCTCTGCAAGGAGAGATTTCCAACGACTGAACAATGGCAGTGATTAGCAAAACACCCCAAAATAACCCACAGATGGTTGTTGACTCATTATGAATAAGATTTCTGGGTTTAGGTTTAATTTTTTATTTTTTAATACTTAGTTTAAATCCTTCAAAGCAACTGAACTGATGGATTTGTCTGAAGTATTGCTCATAGGCAATATAAGTTAATTTGCTGTTTATCAGGAAAATCTAAGTTAAAGATGGGCAGCCATGGGAGAATTTAATGTCAGAGTTAAAGCTCCTGGTGTCTCCTGAATTCCTGAATCTCCTGCAGGCATCTGTTCAAAAAAATAAAGGAGACAATCCATTAAGATGCATGATGAGTGCTTTGGTATATTTATTCTCCAGGTATCACAGATTTTCCTGTGATGCCTCATTTCCTCCAGGAGAATTCTCCTCTGCACTTCAGAGATTCCAGCTCATCTCCAGCCCAATGCTCACAGCTCACGTGGGCTGGAACAGGAGTCCAGCTATGAAGGTTTTGAGCAGTGCATGGTTCTGTAATCCCAACGATTTCTACAATTTAAATTGGATAAAACGGAGTGTTTCCTCTGTACCATAATCCCATTTTCCCTGAGGGGATTAATAAATATCCCTTCCCTGAAGGGAAGGGCATTGGCACTCCAAATTTGGAAGATTTGGGGAGGTGGGGGCACAAGGGTTGCTCTGGCCTTTCGTTCTCTCTCAGGTAGCCCATGAGAAGGATGCCAGGACAGACATTTTCCAGAATTCCCATAAAACTCCTTTCTCTGATCCAGCTGCAGCCTGCACTCTCCCTTGTCCTGCTCTGCTTCAGACAGTTCACACAGAGCACAGTAAAATTTAATCATTTCCCATCACTGCTGTCCCTCAGTTCCTTGGCCCTGGCAAGCCATTAACTCATTCTGAGTTAACTTTGATATTTTAATTGCATTTGGAAGATTTCCCTTCCAGTGAGCTGACTGTGGCAGCAAATTCCAATGGCCAATTAATGCACTCACTTGTCCCTTGTCATTATGCAGTAAAATATGCTTTTCAGAGGAAGCCACATTTGTCTGGATGTCTGGGAATCACTGACAAAGAGCTTTTTTTCCCTTTCTGGACAGCACAGAACAAGCCAAATTCAGAATTTCATACACAGTGCTCGTAACCACCCTGGAGATTTTCAGAATATTATTTGTCATTGCATTTCCATGGCTCATTTTCTCCCAGATGCAGCTTTTGTTAATGACAGGGAGCTTTCACTCGGAACAAAGTGAGAGCTTCAGTTTTCAGGTACAAATGTGATTCATTCAGCCCAGAGAGCCGGGGCTGTGCATGGATGGAATCCAAGAGCACACACCTCCTCCCTACAGCAAAAAAAACGCTTCAGACAAAGCCCCAGCTCATTTTATTGGTCTGTGCTTGAATACTCAGCCAAAAATCGCTGCCTGGGGCTGCTGCACCATCATTCTGTAACCTCCTGAACACGAACTATTTGGATTTTTAGCTCCTTCCCTGCAGAAAGTTAAAGTGGGTGAAAAACTTTAGCGCTGCAGTGATTCACGGCTTTCCCCTTCCCGCAGTTTTGATGGAAAAGGGAACCTTTGCTGCAGCTCTAAGGACAGGCAGGTATTCCACAGCCCTTTCTCCAGAGCTGCTGTGAGCTTTCCTATCGCTGGAGGAGCTCCCACAGCTCAGGATTGGGAGGAGCAGGAAAGCTGCCCTGACATTCCCTCCTCCTGTCCTGCCCATCAATCTCCAAACTCTTGCCTATCTTAGGCAATGTTATTAAAAAAACTTGATACAAAGAACCTTTTGGCCAGTTGAAGAGGCCAAAAACCAGAACAGAATAATCATTCTTGTGTTGTTTTTAATACTCCACCTTCCCATTCACCTGGTTGTCCTAAAATGCATGAATATGTGCATATTACATTTTCTAACTGAGGTCTTTCTGCACAGATATCAGGATGTTGTTTCCATCCAGCAGCCAATTCAATCTAGTTGTTTGTCTGGCAAAAATATAAAGAGCTTTCCAGAAGGTACTAGAAGGAAACAATTAACAGATGATCTTCCGTGACTGCTCTTGACAACGTTGTGCACTCCATTATTGTTTGTCATCTCTTGTCCTCGGCACAAAAGCAGACAAAGATTTTTCCCAGGGGTAAAACTCTGTCAGTTTGTGCTGCTACACTGACAGGTTCAAATTGGTGGTTGATGGGAATTACCATAAAACTTGGCATCTTTCCTCTTTGTCACTGAAAATGAAATTTAATTGATGAAAGCAGCAGCAGGTGGAATTAAAGCTTGTCTGTTTAACACTCTAGTGATAGATAGCAGAGATTTAGGAAATTAATTCTGAGTTTAGAGAGTAGCTGGTGTGAAAGAACAGACCAGAGCAGCAATTGGGGAACTTGGGTAATAGAAGGGTCCAGTGTGATAATTGAAGAGATGGGTATGAGACAGCAGACTGGAAAGTGAAGAAGAGATTGTGGCATGAAAAAAAAAATGGAAAAGAAAATTTGACATTCAAATGAAGTACAAGGAAGGAAAAATTAGTTTCAAAAAGAATGAAGGGTTTTTAATCCAAACTATTCATATCCTTTTGGTTTACAACCAGATGCTGGTCAATGTTTTTCACTGGCTAGGTTTTTATTTCACAAATAAAAAATTCCTCTGTCCTGAAAGCAGGAAGAAAAGTTCTTGGAAATCTGTGCTCATTTCCCTGCCCTGCTGTGAGGGTTTTTCTGGGCCCTTCAGCCAGCCACTTGTGCAAACCTTTTCAAATAAAGCTGTCCTACCTAGACCAAGACTTAGATGGTCTGTTGAGCACCCAACATCTACAGCAATAGAGACATTGGTAGCAAGAAAAATAAAACTCATTAAACCTGGAAAACCACTGAAGAAATCTACTTTTCTGAGCTATCTGTTAATAAAGATTAGATGTGGGGCTGTAAACAGAACAGGCCTGAACCTTTCATTTATCAGGATCCTTTACTTTGTGTAGTTGTTAAAACCCTGAAGTTTTCCTGAACTTATGCTGATGAACTGAACAATAAAACTTCAAAAGGAGTTTAAATAGGATTACCCAGGCTAAATCTCAGGCTTTCATACTCAGCTCCTCGTAGAACACAGTGTGTTGATAATGCAGGGCAGATGGTACACAAACCCCCAGCCTCCAAAAAAAATCATGTTAGCACAGCTTTTTTTAAGAGGCTGGAAGTGTTTGGTCTGCATTTTAATACCATAAAACTTAATCTGTTTAACATGGCTAGGAGAACAGTATTTTCCACTCTGCATTCAGAGTAACTTTCCATCACAAACACTGGGGAAAAGGTTTAAATAAGTCGTGAAGAATTGGTCTTTTTTTTCCCCCTTTAATTTCTTGCATTTTCCTATTCCACCAGGATCTTCTACTGCAGCATTCCCAGGTTCAGCCAGGAAAATTACATGCACATTTTCACCATCCACTGCTTATTTTGTTGGTTCTCAGCTTGGGAACAAGATTGGCATCCCTTGCTCTGTGCAAGGGGGTCCTGGAGGATTTATGGGAATCTGAGGCACAACCAGCTCTTAAAACTGATCTACTGACAAATGCAGCAAAAGGAATGTGTAACAATAAAGCTTTTCTGTTCATTTCTTCTAAAGGTATCAAATTATCGTGCAGTGAATGCACTTATTCTCTTCTCTGCATAATTCTGTCAATTAAATAAACATTTTCTCTTTCTTTCTTTCTTTCTTTCTTTCTCTTTCTCACACGTGCTTCAGGCAGACACTGAGCTGTAACATCCCATTTCTGTGACTCTTCAGTTTGGCTGAGGATTTTTTCCCAGCAAAGTCTCTCATCCTTCTCACAGGACAACAGAAACGCCCTGCCCTAAATCAGATCTTTCCCCTTAATATAACCCACTTTGGTTTGCTCTTATTTTTTGTATTAAGGAGCAACACAGGCCAGAATTTATGAAGATATCAAAGTACAACTCTGGGTTTCCCTAGGCTTTCAGTTTGTTAAGCTTAGAAATGACATAACAAAGTCACATTAGCTGCACTTTCCAGCCATTCCAGTAGATAAACAGAAAACAGAATGAAGATCTCTTTTTACCTCTCTTGTAGGTTTATTTTTTAATTCTCAAGCAATGGCAAATCCAGCCATCATCTTTTGCCTGCCAGGTATGGACATGCCCAGCTCTGCTCTGCCAGTGGCTCTGGCTAGACCATTAACAGCAGAAATTATTAAATGTTCCTCTAATACTTGGCCTCACACCAGAGGAATTCTTCTGTGTAACACTCCTAATATTAGAGTTAACTTGATTTTGCTTCTAATAAAATAGGTTAAGCATTAAGTCAAATGATGGAAGCCAACTCTTTTCTCAGCCCTCTATCTCTCCATTTCTTCCTTTATTTTGTTATCTGTGCTAATATTTTGATTAGAACCAAAACAAGAATGTAATAGCTATTATTACACATTCTACTCCAATTATTCCTGGCTGCCACAGCCAGGATTCAGGATTGTGGTGCCCAAGATGCTGTGTGCTCCACACAGATGGGATAATTTCTGTGCAGCCCCTGAAACCACAGCTTCATATGAGGTTAAAGACACACAGAAGACCTTGGAACATCCAATAGGGTCCAAAATCAGCGGGTCAGTTTTGGAAATCTGAGGGAAAAAAGGTTCAGAAAGGGTGAGGAAACAAAAGGAAGAAAATGCAAAGCAATTTGAGACAATTATTGTGCTGCTTTCTGACCAGGCTGAGCTGGCTGATGGCTCAGTGCTGAGCAGGAGGTTGGGATCTCTGCCAAGGCACTGCTCAGCCACAGAATTATTCTTCACATCCAAACCAGCAGCAGCTCTGAGCCCACAGATTTCCAGCAAAATGTGCAGAGCAGTCCTTTGAACCTGCCTCAGCTCCATGGCTTCACCTGCACTGCAGGTAAATTAACTCAGAGCTTGGCTTGTTTGTTCATCAAATAATGCTGCCCCCATTGAGCTGGACAGTTTCTATTTCAGTCCAATGTTTTTATTTTAAGCATTCCCCCCATTTAGGACAATTTTACAGCTCTGGCTTTCATTTATTTTCAGTCCCTGAACATTTTCCTTTGCCTACTGAGTGGAAATTATCTCAGCACCCTCTAATGCCTGTGTTCTTCCAGCAGCACTCGTTTAGAGGGTACACAAACACTCCCACAGGTTGATATTTTGAATTCTGGAGCTAATTACATCAATTTTTATTCAAACAGCCTTGTCAAGAGCAAAGCAAGAGGATGCTGGATTTCCTGGTGTAGCACCTGAAGGTGAGTGTTAAAGACAGGTGACAACTTTTTAAATTGTTATTTCCCTCTTCAGATGTCCTCTGAACACTGAAACAAGCAGGTTGTAGAGAAAGGCAATAACTTTTATTGCACTAACTGTTGTAATCCAAAAATAAACTGATATATCCAAAAAGAAACAGACACATTTTTAGACTCATAACATTGAGTGCAATGGCAAGGGAGTTGCAGAAAAGAGGTTCAGGAGTAAAAAACACAAAAATAAATCCACAAAATCCCACCCCCAAACCCAAGCAGAATAATTCCTGGTTCTGTTTAATCTCAGACAAATCTGTCACCCACCTGAGCTCACAAGTGACCAATATCCTCACTAGACTCAGTGAAAATTAAGATTTTGAGCACACATTAAATAGTACCAGTTACACAGATACCACATCTCCAGAACTTGAAACATCCACACAAGTCAAAAAGTTAAAGGTTCAATTTACCCAAACCTTTCAAACCCTGGGGATGTGAAGCATCTGTAACCACATATTAAATTTAAAGGAAAAAATTCTGCAGATAAACTAAAATAATTTTTAAAGATTCTTAACTGGGGCTAGTTTTCCAAGCAGAAAATTAAATGTGCCATTGCTTTCTCAGGATTTTCAGAAAAGCTTCATTCCCCATTGAGGAAGCTCATGTTTTCATTTTGGTTTTTCCCTGGTTTGTCCCACAGCTTCTGATCTTATCAAATTCCACCATGTTCAGCATCTGCTGAATTGGTTGCTGAATGTGATCTAACAAGCAACCCAAAACTTCAAGGATCAGGCAGAATTGCTTGATTTGAAGAAAATAGAGAAAGAGGGCATGGGGGATAGAACTGTTGGGAAAATGCAGAGTGAGCTTATTTCTTCACAAAAAGGAAATATATAACAAAAGAAAAGAAGAAGGAAAGAAAATATTTCTCTTTTTTTCTGTTCAGTTCTAACATGACTCACAAGTATAACATTTAAAAATTAATAAGCAGCTTATAAAATTTAATTCCCTTTGCCCCAACAGAACTTTTCTTGCCCCCAGAAAATTTACAAGATTCTATAAAAGCATTGCAGGAAGGCAGTGTCTTAAGCTGGCATCAACATATGCAATGTTAAAACCACTGAGATTTATTTTTTCTTCTTAGCAGAGGAAAGAAAAATTATTTTTTCACACATGCAGAGCTCAGTAGAAAGGCAAATCCCATCCCTGTTGCTTTCAGATCATGTATATATGGAATTAAAATGAATTTACTCTTTTTCTACTGCTGTTTCAAAGTTGTATTGTTAGACACAGCCTCCAAGGAAGCAGGAGGGTGAACTGTTGTGCTGGTTTCAAAATAAACAACACTACTAAGCCCACTCAAAAGAACATGATTAAAAATAAAATAAAAGATGACCCAAATCTAAAATATTTTAATTAAAGGAAATAAAACATATACACAAAACCCTCCCAAACAAACCATAAAACAGAAAAATAGATGGAGCTGAGAGCTTTTCCTGTGTGAGCCAAGTCCTTGAAGAGCTCTCTCTAACCCTGCCCCGGGTGCTCCTTGGCACAGCTGGGTTCCCTTTGGTCTCAGCTGCCCCATTTTTGGTGCTGTTCCCTGCACTCCACATCAAACATGTGCCTCTGCTCTGGGGCTTTGGGTTTGTGGCTGGAATTCTGCTCTGGCTGCAGCAGGGAATACTCACACTGCCTGTGGCTGTGTCCAGGGAACAAGAGACAATTTTGGAAATTCTGGCAAAGCCACAGAGCTTTAGGTGTGTCTGGGTCACCACGAGGAGTTCACTTGATGCTGAGACTGGGTTTAATTTAGTGAATATTTGTAGTGCTACTGTAAATGTGTGGTGGTCTTACAACAACCTTTGTGGCTATTTACTGGCACACTCTGATTTTACTGCTGGAAATGTCTTGGTCAGTGCTCATTTCTAGAGAGAGCCGAGTCTGGGATCAACTGGAATTAACCTTGAGGTGGAGTTTCCAGGAGGCCTTCCACTAAACATGGCCAAATTTTTACCTCCATTTAAAAAAATCCCAAAAAAACCACCAAAAAAAAAAAATCCCCCAAAACCAACCAACCAACCAAAAAACCCCAAATAACCAACCACTGTCTGGTTGTCCCCTGTACAGTCATGTGCTTAACCCGTGTATGGCTGCTCCTCCAGGGCACAGGCAGCATCTCCAGAAAGATTTTATGTTTAACAAACATCCCCCCTTCAGCCACTGCTCTCTGACCCAATTTCCCTCTGTCTCTCTGCCCCTGTGAATGTTGAGTTTTCCAGGATGTGGTTTTTTCTCCCGTCACAGAGAGCTCCAACCCACACCTCTGTGTGCAATAAAACCTTCAGGGTGCAGAGGAAAGGCAAAAAACTCTCTGTGCCATCCCATGCCAGCAGCTCTGCCAGATCTTTAAATACCCGGAGTATTTAAAGTACTTAGCACACATTCACAGAGTCCTCGCAGCTCATTAAGGGGCTGTGATTCCCTCGGAACCCAGCAGAAGGAATTACAAGTTTTGAAATATTCACTTTCCCTTCTTCTCTGCCTGAATAGTTTGCAGCAGCTTTTTCAGCTTTCTATGCATTTCCCCTCCTCTGTTCAAATACTGCTGCAAGCTGTGGTTTCAGGCTGAAAGAGCCTCCTCTCATTTCCACCGTAAACAGATATTTTTATATCAGTGGTGGTCTGAAAAAGAATAATTGGGAGAGAGGGGTGAAATGTCTTCTGAGAGGATTGCTTTGCCATCGTATTTATTTGTTTCCCATCTCTTTTGTAGCCTGAGATGAAAGTTCCCTGGAGGCAGTACATTTCTGTTGTTAATGCTTGTTTTGTTACTGCTTCTCACAACACCTTCAGAATATTCCAGTTTTCCTCCTGCTGAAGTTCTCTGGTTCCCTCTTGTGCAGGCTGCTCTCCATCACCCACCTCACCAGCAGATCTTAAACCCTGCCAGCAATTCTTTTATATCTGTTTATTCCTGCTTTTGCCCTCTGCAGGTACCTCCAGAGTTGTGCCATTCTGTTTCTTTTGAGTTTAATACCTCTCCTAAGTTCTCGTGTCACATTCAAGAAAACACCGTGCTGCATTTCCCTCTGGCTCGTAGGAGGCAGGGAATGAAACAGCTTCTCATCATCATCACTCATTTATTCTTAGAGCAGCGACAAATTAGCACTGATTACACCAGTGCAACCCCTTCTGATCTTTCGGAGTTTGAAGCCAGTGAATCCCTCTGAAATAAAAAAATACAGATTCCTGGGGAATCTGGACTGTCCTGTCTGGCTTCCTGCAGTGCTAATAAACCTTTGGCTCCTGTGGAAGCCACACTGCTCCAGCACCCCCGAGGGGAGATTTGGCTTTGCAGACATCGCGTCTGCAGCTCTGCTGCTTCACACAGCCCCAGAGTGCCACCAGAAACCTCTTTCAGTGGCAGAGACAAGGAATTATTTCCATTTGCAAAAGAAAAGCAGCGAGAAGTTGGGTTTGGGAGAGCTACGTCCTAAAATCAGGTTGTGCTGGGGTGGGAGGGAATTATTCAGCAAACATCGAGGGTGTTTCAGATCTGTTGGCTCAGATGTGGCTCCACATTGAGCTGAGCTTGGAGATTTCAAACAGGAGCTGTAGGTCAAGAAAATGAAACAATTCCACACCTAAGCACATGTTGAAGTTAAATGTTTGTTTCAAAATTCAGTGCAGCTCTTGCATCGAGCTCAGATCCAGCAGAGCCATGAACTGAAGTCACAACTATTTGAAAAACTCAGGAGTAATAAATTATCCCCAGAAACACACCACTTGTTTGACAACAATCTTATTTAAATAGAAATAAGTTCAAAGACAAAACGTGGTCCACATCCAAAATTTGGATATAATTATTTCAATAGTCCAGGTTTTTGAGAGGTCTCAAAAAAAAAAGTTTTTAAAAATTTCCCACCTGACATAAAGAATTTTCTTCTTTTTTGAAAACATTTTTTTGGGGCATGAAAGTGAAGAAAAACTAACCTAAAAATTTTGGAGGGATTTACACTGCTGTTGGCAGCACAGGAAAAATGGCATTTTCATAATTGACCTTGAGATAGGAAAACCGAGAGCTAACTCATCTAATTCCATCCCACATTTATTTCATCACGTTTGTCAGAACGAGGAATTAATTTCTCTCTCGGTGGTTGAGGAAACATCTCAGGTAATCACAGCAAATCAGAGAGCTCTGTCAGAAACCCTGAGCTCCTCATACCAAACCAGAGCAGGCATTTCTGAAGCCCAAGAGCAACACAGACTGAGCACTTGGAAAGGAGAATTTGCTGTTTGGAATTGACTTGTCAATGGTGAGGGGGATGTAATTTTGAGAGAAAATCAATGCAGAGAGATGGCAGTGGAGCTGAACAGTAAACAGTTGGTAAATGAATGCCTGCATGGTCTGTGCCCAAAACCTCCTTGGTGGTTTTTTGGGTTTTTTTTCCCTAGGAAATCAGACTGCATTTATTTTTAATTTGAATCCTGGTTTCCTCAGGTGCCACTCATGGCTGAATAAAAAAGCCTGAAAGCAAAACTACCAACAGATATTATAGACAGTCAATCTGACTAGTGGGTTCCTCACTGGGTTCTTACGTATTTATGCCAAGGAATTTTCACTGTAATGTTTTATTACATAGTAAGCAGCAAAATTATAGGAGTTTTACCCTCTGCATTCAATAGAAGTTATTAAAAATATTGTGGGTTTTTTGCAGTCTCACAAATTATGCATCACTTTTGAGAAGGTTAAAAACACTCTTGGTGCAGGAACCTGGTGGCTGCTAAATTAATGACTCCAGAATGTTCAATAATTTGGTTTTATGTTTATAAAGCCCAAGATCAAGAGAACGTGGGCACCCTGATATGTCATTGTGGGCTCAGTAAGAGAATTGGCATGAGGAGAGATTTTTGTTATACAAATATATAACAATGGACACACGGTGGGATAGACAAAGCAATGATTTGATATTGCTGCGATGATTAAAGAGAAAAAAACAACCCAAAGCCAAAGATTTAGATGGCTGCTTTTATTATGAGAGATAAAAGTAAATTCCTCAAAGGAACTCATTATTGTAGGAAAGCTACTATGGCTCTTTGAGAAATGAAAGACCCTCATGTTTGGCACAATTTTATATAATTTTATCTTTTCAAATAATGATTCTACGATTCTGTTATAAGGAGGGAAAAATAATGTTGTTTATAAAATATTTAATGTTTCACATTAATTTCATTCTGTAGTCATCAGGGTTGGAGCTATGTACATTTAAATGTTTGCCATCAGACAAAGTTCACAGAAGGATAATATTTTGGGAGGTTATGGAATTGCTCAACCAAACTGTGTTTGAGCTCAAAATGATGTCTCCCAGCTCAGTCCTGTTTTAAAACAAAGTAAATTTTCAGATGTAATCATTCTGTCATATCACAGACAGCAAGACAGTCTTATTTAGGCTTTCATAGGTAGTATTTAGTTTGCATTATTCACCTTTCCCATTAAAATATAGATCATGTTTCCAGAATAAACACTCTGCCTTCCTTCCTTTTTATTACTGATCATAACTTTTGACACCACACTATATTAAACCAGTGACATTTTGCCCTTGTTCGGTTTTCTTATTGGCACAAGAATGAAAATGATGATAAAAACCACGGAAAAGAGCCTGGCTGTGAGAATTCAAAAGAGCTCACTCTCATTTGAGTAAACAGCACAAAAGAGAAGAGGAAAATGGGAATATTTAAATGTTAAGTGATTCTTCTGATTACCTTAACTACAGGAAGTTGATACAGTTCAGCCATACTGAATGCACTGTGCCATTCCATCATGAAACCTTTAATAAAAGGAAAATAGAGGGGGTTTTATTATTATTTCCCCATTTAATAACCCAAAAGAAAGGTTCCAATAAAATCTTGGACATTCAGCTCCAACAGGTGGAATATATATTCAGGTGGCAGCAGTCAAGAAGAGTTTCACCCTTTAACTACATTCTCAAAAAGCCCATTTGAACCTGAAAGTGAGGTGATAGTGGACACTCACAGTAGAATCTCCAACAGCAAAAAAATGGGTAATTTGACATATTTTCATGTCAAATTTTTCATTTTCTTTTGACTGCTACAAGATATTTAGGAAATATTGCCCAAAACTAATTCAAACTACTTAGAGTAGCTGGCTAGCAGTGAAAGCTAAAGAACTTTTCCTTGCATGTTTGTTTTCTCCTTTATTTTGGTCTCCTTTTCAGACAGAGGCACTTCAAAATAAGTTTTTGTTACACAAGGGGTGAAAAAAGAGAGCATTACCATATTCAATTTCCCACAAATGTCTGCTGTAGCAGTAAAAGCAGATGGCACCAGGAGCAAATGAGCAGCAGCTCTTCTTGGAGCACGTCTAATGAGAACAGGTTGGGTTTGATGGAGATAATGACTTTTGAAAATTCGTCAATTTTTTATGCCGCGAGAAGAAATGGCAGCAAACATTTCCCGTGGTGTGTAATCCTTGCATCCAGGCAGAAAGTTAATTTAATGGTCTTTCAAGGGCTGATCTTCTAAAAGGCCTCAGAACTGAGTTCTTGGGAAAGAAACTAAAGTCACTCAAAACTTTTTCGGGAGCCTGCTGTCAACACACACCCAGCTGGAGGAGCTGGGTTTGGATAAAGGCATTGCTGAAACTCTGCAGTGCCAGGAGCTCTTTTTGACCCATTAGCTGGGCATTTATTGCTGATTCTTTCTGAAAGACCTACCCTGGGTTAACTTCTGCCCTGGAACTGAATATTTATGCTGGAAGTGCAGTACAGGGCTGTAAATGCTATGGCCAAGGATGGGAGTGATTTCCAGCAATGTGAATTTCAATCTCTTTGTATTTACATATCTCTTTTTGCCCAGTGTGGAGCTGAGACTAAACACCCCATTACCCCGTGGTTCTGGGGGCATAAAGGCTTGGTAAGGCAGGAAAATAAAACATTTCCACACCTGCACTTTGTGCAAAATAGCTGTGAAAAGCTTCAGCCTGGGAGTCTTGTAGGAATTTCCACAGGACTCTGATTAAATCATTCCTATTTGAAGAACACATTGCTATGCCTATGATTTTTAAAGGTTTCACTCATCTTCTCTATTATTTTCCTACATTCAGCTCGAAGGGAGCTTGGATTTTTCATGCTTGACATCTCTCTCTCTCTGCCCTGTTGTAGGTGCAGTCGTCTCAGTCTTTGCTTTTTGTTGTGAAATTCCACGATAAAAACTGTGAAGGCAGCCCCACACTCATCTCACTTTCATCATTTTGTCATTCTGTGGGATTTCCAGTGCTTCCCCTTGCAACATCCTCCCTAAAGGTTCTGAAGTGGGCATAAAAGCCACTGATAACAAATATAGACATTAAGGCTTTTCCTACAAAATGGTATTCATGTTTCTTCTGCAAACATTAAAAAGCAGACACCTGGAGAGAAGAGATAACACAAATATTCTCTGGGAGAGCTTTCTTCCCCCAAGCACTTCTGAGAATTTGCAATTCACATCCAAGCTGAGCAGACTTGCAAATTCCTTGTCTGTGGACGTGGGCATTAAAGCATGGGTGAATGTGGACATCAGGAATTCATCTCAGGTTAATAAATCCACAGTTTCCAAAGAAAGCCAAAAGGCACTCACACCACACTGCCTCCAAAATGCCCCAATAATGTTGGAGAGACAACATTTAATAGCATTTGGCAGCTAAGATGTAGAAACAAGCCCTGGATATTCTGAGGGAGGTCCAGCTTCA
Organism: Pycnonotus jocosus; assembly: GCA_013400435.1. NCBI lineage: Eukaryota > Metazoa > Chordata > Aves > Passeriformes > Pycnonotidae > Pycnonotus > Pycnonotus jocosus. Next base: position 61,816 of record VWYP01033881.1, read on the forward strand.
GCTCCACACCCCTAAACAATAATAATTCATTGTGGGTCACATTGAGTGTTTGTGCAATCAGTTAAACTTTGTGAATTAAATTCAATTGTTTCTCAGAGTGCAGGAAAATGAAGTACAAATCTAACTGACTGCAAATAAAATATTGACACTTTTTCACATCTGCCCAAAATCTAGGAAGCATTTTGAAGGAGTTGGTCTCCATGCCTCACAACGCTATATGAATATTATTTATGACTGGAATGTTTAGATGCAACTCAAAATTTAGAACACCTGTAATCTGAGATTTTGGGCTGAAACCAATGAAGATAGATTTTCAAGATGATCTTTTAAATACCAAATAACTAATATATTTGCCAAAGGAATAAACTCAAAAAGAGTAAGAGAACTTGTTAAAAAAATTACTGAACACTAACATAAGGTGACATTTACTAGGGTTAGAGCTATTGTAATGGTGAACCCAGACTTGATGTTCAGGAATAAGGTTTGTCAATTTAAATAGAAAAAGAGAGGAAAAAAAGAAGCTTGAAAACATGGAGCCACTTGAGCATTGGTATGAATATATTAAAGAATGCCACTGAATTTTCTCCAGCTGAAGCGTACTCATTTCCATATCACTTACTGGAGATGATTACTTAACATTTTAGTTAATATTCAATGTTAATTAGGCAGACTGGCAGGAGAGACATGGCTCAACCTCTTCTGCCTCCTCTCTCTCCTTTATTAAAGCAACTTTGGCCTCAGGACAGCAAAGGATTTTGCTACTTAACATCAGTGTTATTAAGCATATTAAGCATCATCTCAGCAAAGAGACTGTGAATTTTCAAGTGGTTTTATTTAAGTTTTCTCAGCTTCCTCCTCAGCAGTGAAAGTTATTCCATTACATTCAGTACAACTTTGCTGGGGAGAGGAGCATCCATCAGGTTGACATCCAAGATGCCAGAAAGATTCAGCCAAAAAATGTTCTTTGATTTAGACATTTTGGCCCCCTGCTTTGATTTTTTTTTCTGTCTTTCCTTGCCTACAAATCTTTGTATAAGCCATAAAATACTCCACTGATCCCTAGGCTTACACAAGTCTGCTTCTTTTTGTAATTTCTAACAGCTGCAACCTCGGCAGCACTGCTGGATTTAATTAACCTGACAAAAGAGCCCTCTCCCTCCAGAAGATGAGCTTTTATCCACCAGAGAAGACTCCAATATTAGGACAGGGCAGTGAATCAGGAAGGCTGGAGTTTCCTGGCAGATGTTCACATCCACAGACAGTAAGGAAAGCACTTTATTTGCCAGGACCTGGAGTTTCAGCTCATGTACAACGTGGTATAGAGGATCTGAGCCAAAAAAAAGGGTGACTCCACTAGGGTAGGACAGGTCTTTCTGTAGCCTGGCAGGGGTCACTGGAATAGGACATGGTTGGCTGAGATTTTTCACTTTCAGAATTCTGGAATAGCCCACAACACTTCCAGGCTGGGAACATGCTGCAGGGAGCCCTGGATATTGCTGCTCCATTTGCTCCTTCTCTGGATAAACTCAGTTTCCTTTCTCCCTGAAGTAAAGGAAAGCCAACTCAAATTTCCCAAAATTCTCTGATGAAAGGCTTTTCTGTGCAATCACCACTGTGCCACACAAGCATGGCTGTGACAGCACCATACAGACGAGGTCTGGCTGAGGGTTTGTCTGCCCCAGCCCCTGTCAGGGTAACTCTGCTCTGTGAGAGCAATAAAACCCTTTAACAGGAGCAGGCATGTAGCAGTAAATGGGATCTGACAGCATCTTCCCTCTCACTGCAAAGTTCCCTTGATTCTGATCCCTCTGATCCCTTTCTCTTCCCTCTTGTCTAACAAAAATCTGCAGCTGCAAGGCTCAATGTGTTTATCACCAGCACTTTGAAACTTCATCTCTCTGGAGCCACAGCTCACAGATGATAAAATCCTGCCTGCCCCTCCAAATCCCAGCTCCAGGCTGCAGGCAGTGCCCCTCGGCAGGGTGGGCTCTGTCAGGGGGAGCTGCCAAGCCCCACTGCAGGAGCAGCAGCTCCAGCACCATCTGTCTGTGTGCCAGGCACAGCTCCTGGTCCCTCCTGGCCAGCCTGGATTGAAACATCAGCAGCTTTGCAGCCCTTCAGCTGCAGGATGGAATTTCCTGCCTGTCCCCGTGTCCTGGTGCTCAGGTGCTGCTCCCTTGCTTTTGTCCTGCTTTAATCCTGCCTGGATATGCTCAGGGTGAGGCTTCCTTTACAAAAAATAACTTTGTTATGCTTAAAGGGAAGCTTTCTTAGACTTCTCCCATAAATCAACCTTCCCATTCCTGCTCCTGTCCCAGCTCACATTGATCTCCCTTTGCCAATTGTGTGCCCAGTGTTACACAGGGACTGTGTGGAGTGACCCAGCTGAGCTGGGAGTGAAAGAGGCTCTGGATGGTGGAGAAAATCTGTCATTGTGCACAGAAAAACCTCACCTGACCTCCAAGAGAGTCCCTTTAATACCAGCAGGGACTGGGGGGATTTACAGTGATGGAAATTTATCATCCAGTTTCTTCGTTAGCATTGGACCTTTGCCTACGGATAAGAAATTCATTTATAAAGACACAGCAAATAGAAAAGGAGCTGTTTGAGAGTAGTAATACAAGGAAATGCTTAGGGAAAAAAGAAAAAAAAAAAAGGTTTTTAAACCAAATTATTTTCACCAGTGGTTTGGTGAGGTTTTTTTTTCGATTGTACTAAAAGTTCTGAGAGAAACAAAGTTTTAAAAACCCATCTGCCAAAGCCATTCCCAATGATCACAGAAGAGCAGGAAGTTCACCAAGGACAAAATGACTACTGATAGTTTAATTTAACACTGTCACCTCCCACTAGCCAGGCTTTCCTTGCTGGGGCTCCTTCATTTCCCAGCACAGGCTTTACAAGCAGGGGTGAACAACCACAGGGTTTATAAGCTGATATTGTAGGAGGCAGCCCTGAAATCCTTTTTCCTGTGTCAGCTGCTCCTTGGCTGATGCAGATGTGGCCACAGGGCTGTGTCTGCACCGTGCTAATGCCAGCACAGCAGCCCCTCCACACCAGGGGCTTTTCCATTTCCAGCTCAGCTGGCTCCCCAGAATAATTGTGTGTTTGAAGTGGATTAGAGAATTTCTATAGTGAGGCTGCCAATGGTAAATGCAAAAATCTGTAGGCACACCTACCTGAGTCATAAATGGGAAATGTCAACTGTTCCTTGCCCTGCTCTGACAGATGGGGAAGTTACATGGCAAAAATCAGAGCAAAAGCATGTTGCTTTGCTTTGTTTTAACCCTGGTTGGTTTTCTTTTCCTGTTAAATTTCCTTCTTTAGGATTAAAACTGGAATTGTTTTAACCTAAAAATGACATTTCCATTTTCATCCTTTGCAGGAGATGTTGTCTACACCAGCTCTGAATTGCCTGTCCCTCTGAAATTGCATTTTCCAGTAATAATCTGCTCCCTAAAATGACTTTGCTGTGTGTTTTATTCAGTACCTCAGGCCTTTCTGCCCCATGTTGAAGGATTCCATGAAGATACCAAGATCTAAACAGGGTCTCACAGCCCAGTGAGAAATACACCACAGCCCCAGAGATCTCAGTGTTTTCTTGGAATGCAGCATCTCCCCTCCCCAGTCTGGATCTTTCCTGGTGTGTTTGGGTTTGTCACCCTCCTGGGGCAGCTGGTGTGTGCTCAGCTGAGTGCAGACTGCTCCAAACCAGCCCTCCATGCTCTGCTCCACCTGCTCTGGGAACAGGTTAAAAATGAAGTGTTCAGCTCTGGAGTCAGCTTCTAATTAGAAGCAATCTTCCTCCAGCAGCTGAAATCAGGAAGGACAGGGAGTACTGAATTCACTATTAAAAAAATCTTTCCACCCAGTTTTTAAAAACTCTGTTTGCATTGTGGTTCCTTCCTTTGGCTTCAATTGAGGTATTTTATATTCTACAAGTTAAAAAGGTGGACCCCTGAGTCTAAGAGAAACTCAAAGTTTCTATCTGAGCACCATTTCAAGATCAAGTTCATGGCTAACAAAAACCCAGTGAAGCCCTAAGGTCTTGAGCTGGTTTGGAAAAAAAAAAATATCAGAAAGAAAATCAAGGTTCTGATGGAGCTTTTCACAAGGCAAGAGTGTAATCATGAAAAGCACCGAGTCAAGACATAAAATCGCTGCGGATGTGACGGTGTGAAAGGCCAGAGTTTGGTAATGAAAACAGAGATTGCACATGGAATGGAAGCTCATCAGTCACAGAGGGGGAAGTGGCAGCCTAAATGAAAATATTCAAGGCTCTCCAGTGAGGTCCAGAAATAATCCACTCAGCCAGGGAGGATGGAGAGTAAAGGAGGGGTGACTGTCTGAAAAAGAAAATCATCACCAAGAACAAGCTCAAGTTCTCCAAGATAAATTAAATTCTGCATATGACTGCTGAAAAAAAAAAATTGAAAAGTGCTATTGACCTGAAATGACACCCAGGTCTGCCTCAGCCTGGAGCTGTGGTACATTTTTCTCCAGGTGAAGCCTTTGCTGGGTTTAATATTGCTCTTGCTCAGAAAGTCTTGTCACCACTGCCTGCCTTCCTGCCTATGCTGTAAATTATTGCTGATGTTAAGCACTTCTGCTTAATCAGATCAGGTTAGAAATGCAGACTGCACCCCATCAAACCCATGGATAAACACTGAAATGTCAAGGGCAGTGTCCAGGGGGTGAGGACACTGATTAATCAGAAATGATTTACCTGGGCAGCCTGGATATCTCCTGAGAACACCCCCATGGACTTGCTGACTTTGTGAGCAGGGCAGTTCTGAGCTGCTCTCCTGGGCAGGCTGGGGGCTCACAGACCATTCCTGGAGCTGCATTGCCAAGCTGAAGGAATGAATGCAGGCTTGGGATTTTTCCTTTAGAAGAGTACTTTAGTGTATTGAATAGGCTAAATGCTCTAAAGAGCATTTAAGAAAGCATTGAGAGAAATAAAACCAAAGGCTGGGCTACATTTTAATGATTTTTCTGGAAGTCAATGTCCAGCTGCCAAAAAGAATTTTATCTTTCCCCTCAGGTTTGCAAAGATAAAATTCTTTCCTGGCCCAGATGTGTTTTGCAGCTGCAGAGGGAACTGGTGCTTCAATTTGGGGTGTCTGATGTGCAAAGAGCTCGGCTGAGGGGACATCAAGGACCTCCTCCAGCCTCCAATTCCATGACCTGCCAAAGGTAAAACCCACCACCTGGGATGGCAAGTGGTGGAAATAAAAACCAAAATAAATGAAGACAAGGTCTGTGCTGTTGAATGTGTCCCAGAGGAGATGAATCAAGAAAAGAGCCAGGTAGTTTAGAGAGGAGAAGAGAAAAAGGTAAATTGGAAAATCCTTTAGGATCCCTTCTATCTGATTTGAAGTGATGTGTCAGCACACCCAACACATTCCAAGATCACAGCAGGAGTCCCCAGTTCCCTGTGTGTGCTCCTCCTTGCACACTGTCACCCTCTGTCACACTGCCACACTCACAGGCTCCAAATGGTGCAGTGTTGGTCAGAGGAGGACTCAAAGATGTGGCCTTTTGTCTCCAGGATAGGAAAAGCTGCTATGTGTGAAAAAAATCAACTTTCCTAAACAATATTCCTGACAAATCATTAATGGAGGTAAGAAGTTTGCCTGCTGATTCACTTCACAACTGAAAAAAAAAAAGAATTGAGAGAAGGACCTACCAAAATAACTGGAAGTCAGGCTCCTCCTGATACCAGGTCCAGGGTTGTTTTTTTTTCTGGTTTTATGCATTTTATAAGTTGTCACAAGTTTTTATGTTTTTCTTATCCAAGGGTTTCCCATTCAGGATCGTTATTCTGATGAAGAAATATGGCCAGACCCTAATTTCCTGTAATCTCAGGGTAGCTTTGGATTCTTACAAATTAAAAGAAATCCAGCACCCCAAGCAGAGCTGTAAATAATCTGAGCAATGCTACCTAAAGGTCAAAGCAGTTTCTTAAATTTCCAATTAAAGCAAGCCAGAAGGAGGGAAAAGTCAAGTGTTCAGGTCCTATATTGGTCATCATTTTTCAGCACCAGTGCAGTGGATTCCTGATCAGCACATTGCACTAATTTCTTCTAAAGCTATTTTAGTCACTGACACGTTGATCATTTATTCATGTGATAATTGTTCAAAAGGCACTGACAGGGAACAAGGAAAATGGAGAAACATTAATCACACAGGATATTTTATAACACACACTGAGCCACGGGCTGGCTCTTCTCGGGGTCAGTAGAAATGGGGAGAAGCCAGGAGTTAGGGGAGATGGAGGAGGGAGGAAGAGGAGGAAGAGGAAGAAGCAGGAGGAAGGGGAGGAAGCAGAAGGAAGCAGGAGGAAGGGGAGGAAGCAGAAGGAAGCAGGAGGAAGAGGAGAAAGAGGAGGAAGCAGGAGGAAGAGGAGACAGCAGAAAAAAAGCAGGAGGAAGAGGAGTATGCAGGAGGAAGCAGGAGGAAGCAGAAAAAAGCAGGAGGAAGCAGAAAGAAGCAGGAGGAGCAGGAGGAAGGTGAGGATGCACAGCATGAAGCAGGAGACAGCAGGAGGAAGAGGAGGATGCAGGAGGAAGCAGGAGGGAGCAGGAGCAAACAGGAGGAAGAGGAGCAAGCAGGAGGAAGAGAAGGAAGCAGAGGAAAGAAGGAGGAAGCAGAAAGAAGGAGGAGGCTGCAGGAAGCAACAGGAGGAAGCAAGAGGAAGAGAAGGATTCAGGAGGAAGAGGAGGAAGAAGAAAGAAGCAGGAGGAAGCAGGACAGTGCAGTTCAAAAGTGTCCATGGGGAAGGGGAGTCCATGGGAATCTTGATCTCTACCCAAGGTGCAGACCTGCTCTACCAGGGGGGCATCAGCCCAGGGTTGGTTGTATTTCATATTTTAGCATAATTTCCATTTTTTGCCCCTGCTTTCCCCTACTCCTCAGCTTCCCCTGCAGCTCCTTTTGCTGATCTTTCTGTCTCTCTGTGGACCTGAGACCTTTAGTGACCCAAACTCTTTGGCATCAGTGGAAAGCACAGGTANTATTTATATATTATATTATTGTATATATTATTCTTCTATTATATTATCCTTATATAATGTAACATATAATTTATATCCTTTATTGTATAATAATATAATAATATAATACCATATCCTAGTTATGGTATTATAAATCTGTTTGAAAATGCACAACCCAAAGCACAAAGGTCCCCAATCCATTGCACTAATCCTGGCAAAAGCCATCCTGAAATGTTTGCTGAGGGGTCCTGTGCTTGCCAGGGTGGCAGAAATGGATTGGAGGAGACACAGAGGGCAAAGCTGGACCCCTGCTCCACAGACACCAAATCATTATAAACACACTTAAATATTTTCTTAAATATTTTGTAAAATTCCCAGCAAATATTTGATATACAGCTCTAGATATGAACCATTTTGCTTCTTACTCTATAAACTGGAGCTTCAGAATGTTCACTCTCCCCTACATATGATTTTTAATTACCAAAATTGAGGGGAAAAAAGTCACAAATCTGTTTAAAGCATGCTTAGATAACAAATGGTATAAATAAAAAAAAAGGTGGTGTGGTAATTGCACCTCAGGTAAAGACAAGTATTCTATAGTTAGATCTTAGTGAATCAATTTACAGAAAAATCCTTCTTCCTTTCAGAAATAGTAATTTAGCCATTTCAAAATTTCAAAATGTGGCTGTTCCTTTGAGATATTTGACCTGAGCTGCCCACATGAAATGAGCAATTACTTTTTTTAGATAGCATTTCCTTTGACTACTATTCCCTGGCCTTTTTAGTCAGAATCTTTCAAGTATTTTTAATTAAACAAAAAAACCCCTTGGTAATGCCTGGGAAATTAAGGTCCTAGTGGTTTGTTTAATTTAGTCTGAGACTATTTGCTCATGATAAATAAAAATAGCACAGATTATTAAAACACAGGAGGAGACATGAGGGAAAGCAACCAACAAAAAGGGATGTGCAGCATCTCTGAACTTTAATAAGGAATATTTTGTTGATAAGAACGCTGGACTAATCCAGGAGGAACAAAGGTGCTCTAGAAAAAAAAAAATTCTGCTCTTTTTATATGCTGATTTCTGCCTGTGCCAACTCTGCACAATGAGACAATTAACTCTGCATTAATCTGTGCCTGGGCAGGTGATTTTGGGCAAAGAGGAATCATCCTCAGGGACAGAAATCAGGTTGTGGGCTTGTCCCAGGTGTCACCAGCACAGTGCACAGAGTATTTTATCTTCATACAGACCCTGTTGCAATCTAAAGTGGGGAACTGACCTGTTCCTCTCCTCTCTAAGGGAAGCAAAATTAGAAAAGTGTTTCCCAGGAAGGGAAAGGAATCAGAATAGTCTGTTTGATAGTAAATAATCAGGCACAGAAGAGCTCTGACAAAGTGGGGCAACTCCATCCTCCAGCTTGGCTGCTGAGGGAGCAGGGAGAGCCCCAGACAAGGCCTGGGGGGATGGGGATGAAAGCCTGGAAAGAAATGGGGCTCAAGAGGAGATTTGTGCAGGGGAACAGGGACAGGCTGTTCTCAGGGGTGGCAGCACGGTGGCTGCAGGCACTGGACACCTCTCAAAGCAAGGAAAAATGCTCAGGGACTGGGGGAAAATTCCTCCCAGTGCAAGGGGTTTAACATGGAGCAAAGCCCAGAGAGGCTGTGGAATCTCTAGCCTTTGAAATGCTGAAAGCTCGGCCAGAGGAGAGCCTGAGCTGCTGGATTGAGCTTCAGAATGGATCTGACTTCAAAGCTGGCTCTGTTCTGGGCTGGGGGCACTGCAGCAGATGTCCTCATGTGCCCATTCCAGCCTGAACTTCCCTGTGGTTGTGTGATCCAGAGCTGAAAGGGCTGAGCTGAGGCTGCTTTGTCTCCAAGGGCTGCCTGAGAACAAAGCCTGTCCTGCCTGAGCTCCACAGGGATGAAAGCAGCTCCAAGGCAGGCTGGGACAAAGCTCTGCCCATGACATGACAGCGTTCCAGTGGTGAATTCCATCAAACACCAGATGTGCTGCACTCAGACCCCTAAACCTGATTGGTTTGATTGATGAGAAAGAGTTTGACAATAATGGGATAATGAAGATAATCGGAGCAGTGGAATAAATTCCTCATGAACATCCACACCAGCACTCCTTAAAAAAAAGAAGTGCCATATGTGTTAAAATTAATCTCCTTGCATGTGCCTAAATTTGTCTGTTATTTACTTTACAAGGCATTTTAAGAATACCTTGTAAAGGTATTTTCTTGTCACAAGGTATTTTAAGAAAAAACCTTCATCAAAATAATTTCTATGATAGAAATACCTGTTCTCTCCAAGAATTATCACAAGGAGTTGAGGAGAAAGGACAGCTGTGGGGAAAGCTGAGGAGAGGTGCAGGCAGAGCATCCATAATTTGGACCCAAATCTTGGTTTGGACTCTTTTGTTGAAGCTCATCCCCACTTGTAAATTTTCCTACATTTTCCATGCATAGCTTTCTGAAATGCTCCAGAATTTAAAAAATAATAAAAAAAGAGAAGTCAATAAAACATTCCTAGAATTCTGAGGGGTTTTTAGTTGATTTGTTTAAGAGGTGTAATGTGCAGAAAATTTTTACATTTTCTTTACATTTCTTACCCAGGTGGATTGACAGCCATGGGGAGGAGGAGAAGAGGAGGAGAAGGAAGCCAGAAAGAAAATGAGCTGAGTGGTTAAGTTGTGTAAAGCTTCAGAGGGACTGTTTCTATAGATAGGTTTTAGTGAAAGTCTAACCTTTCAAACTTTTATATTCATCATCATAAGAAAAAAAAAAAAAAAGAAAAAGAAAATGTTACCAAAATCTAATTAGGAAGGGTTATAACCTGATATCTATGAAAACCAAAATAGAATAATGCCACAAGAGAAAGAACCTCCAGAGATATATTTTAAAGAGTTTCTCTCAGAAATGTTAAAAAGTGAAGTTGAAATTAAAGCTGAATAAAATATTCATAGCAGAACTAAATGGCCAGGTAAAACTTAAAAAAAAAAAAAAAATTTGGAAAGTGTGTACTCTCATCTTAGGCACTGATTTCCAGACCAGGTTTTATTTACTGATTCATTCTCCCTCATCTTTGCATTAAAGTTGCACTCTGTAAAAAGCATAACAAAGAAAATCTTCCCCAATGCAAATATCTTGCCCAGATTTTCTCACTGCAACCATTAGCAGTAAAATAGGAAAATGGAAAAAAATCTTATCCCAGTGAATTTATTTTTCTGATCTTTAACACTTCAGCCATTTGTCTCTGTCAATATTAAGTTAAATGAAGTTTGCACTGGGATGAGTAAGGATCTCTGTCTGTATTTTTTTCCATTTTCAGGAAAACAATCCTAGAATTTTAAACTTTTTTTTCCCCCCAAATACATTCATGCAAATATTTTCCCTTCTTAAAGAAATCGACCTTAGCCATATTTCTACAATAAGCATTTAGGAAAGAAAACCTGTGGAATTCCCACTGGGCTGACATTTGAATATTCTCAACTGGCACAAAACTTTTCTGTCTCCCAGGGTCTCACTGTGTGGTTGCTCCTCAGATTTTCCTCTGCTGATGCTCCAGCTGAGCCTGGAGCTGGGGCCAGCTGCTCTTCTGGATTTTTTTACCCAGGCAGGGACCTCACCACAATCTAGAATCCAGTTATCACCTGCCAGTGCTCTCTTCTCAAGGAGGAATACTGGCTCCTGCAGCTTTTTCCAGCCAGCAGTGAATATAATGAGAAACTAGATGGAATGAGTGTGACCCCTAATTTTAGTGTTAATGTTATGCAAGTGAGTGATGCTGGCCATGCTGAGGAGCACAGGCACAGCCCAGAGACATCATTGTTCAAAAAGCGTGGCCTGTGACAGATAGCAGAGTGTCACAGCTGCTCCCACAGGGCTCTGAGGTCAGATAAACTGATTTATTTGCTCTGAACGAATGGGGGGGTTGTGACTGTTCTGTGTGGTTCCTGCAGCACTCCAGCCACGCAGCGATGGCAGCATTTCAGTGTGGAAATTGGGTGCAGGGCTGTGAAAAAGGCACAGGAGCCCTGATCAAAGCTGCCGTGGCTGTGTTTGTGCACACAGGGAGCCTGGCTTTCGCTCCTCCCACACAGAAATAACTTTGTGCTTCGCACCAAGTGTCGAGAAGGAAAAAAACGCAACAGCAATTAAATGAGAAAATTCACTTAAATATACTAAAATTGAGGGCCAAGCAGCCTGTATTCCTCTCAGGAGCAGAATGACCAGGTGAGCAGTAGAAGAAGAAGAATCATTCAGGGATGTTCATGTGTTCTATCCCCTGTGAACAAGGTTCCCAGCTGTGCCTTTGCCCTGTGCCTGGTGCCATGCAGGAGTGACTGGAGCCTCTTTAGCCCCTCTTTGAGCAGCTTTCCCTGCCAGCTGCTCTGCCATCTCTTTCCCAGTGCCTTTGGATCAGCTGCTCAGGACAGGCATTAACACCCTGCATTGCCAGGTCTGAGCTCAGCTGCATCTTCTGCTGGAGCCCAGAGCCCAGATCAGAGAGAGGCTGATTTATTGATGCAAATCAGGCAATTCTCTTCACAATCTGAGCCATCTCAGCTGAGGCAACCACACAGAGAAATGAAAATGTGCCTGAGCAGGATCCCTCTAAATCCCAGCACCCCAAGGCTCTGACAGCTGTACTGCCCCCAGCTCCTTTCTCTGCTTCCAGGATCCAGGTGCTGAGGCAGAGGCAGCAGACAAAGGGGATTTTCAATACCCTGCAGCATCACATCCTGTGCTGGGTTGAGTGCCCACTAATTATTTACTCTTTTTCTGCTTTTTCTGATTAGGAGAAGAGCAAAGCAGGCTCAAACTTTAAAGGATATAAGGAAAGCTTTATCAACTAAACTACAAGAGGGGGAAAAAAATTAATGAGAAATAGACTAAAACTTTCAAAACACTTTTCTTCCCCCCACAAGCACACACCCTCACTGCTTGTGATCAAGCTTGGCCCAAGTATTCTGGGATAAGTTTTTATTCCCCTACAATACTTCATGTTCAAGGCAATCAAAACTGATCCACTTGGTCCCAAAGTCCTCTGGTATTGCAGAGGAACATTCAAGAAACACTGAACTGGTTTTATTTCTATTTATATTGCTTTTCTTCAGTAATAATGTTTCTAGCTGCACAACAGATAATTTGGTTGGCAGGATATAGCCAGGCCATTTGTAACTAAAGATCCATTAAACTTTGAAACAGCCTCTCACCCTATTTGTCTCAGAAATACTATTTCAATAAAATATTTAAATGTAGGAATGGGTATAACATCCATCTGAACTTGTACTCAAATATATCCAAACAGGGTGATGCATTACAGCTTTTTGCCATCACTATTTCAATTTGTTTCTGGTATCTTGGATGCTAATTCTGCATTCTTCTCATGCTTTTACCTGCATTTGTGGATCTGCAGCTGAGATATTGCAGTGATTTCTCTTTCCTTCTGTGACACGACAAGGAAAACAAAGGAGTCTTACGTTTTTTAATCAGAAATTGGACCCCCAACATTCAGTTCATATTTTCTTTTACATTCCAATTTACATTTCAGTTTTAATGATGGAGTGTTCCAAGTGAGTTGGTTTCACATAAGCATGCAGATATCTTAGAGAGGCTTCTGTAATGCAAAGTGGAAAACTCCTGGATTAGGGAAAGGGCTCTGCCTTATTAATGTTCTATTGGTGCATTCTGCCTGTATGCAGAAGAAGAAGAAGAAAAAAAGGAATTTGCCACCTTATCATTGTTAAAAGCACTTAAGCACAAAAGAAACTAATTAAAAATGGAAAGAGTGGCACTTTTTATACCCTTCAGAAGTATTTCCATGAGCTGCACGGTGACTCATGTCTTACAGCACTGGGCAGCTCCATATATGTATTTTTAATGACTTGGAAAGGGCTCATAAAGCAGTGTCCCCATCTTGTAATCGTTCATGACTGCGTGTAAAAGGCAGCAGAACCCATTATTGCCAAGGGACTGTAAAAAGAAACTGGCTTAGAGAAGTATCTGTAAAGTCTCTGTATCGTTGTCAGTAAAGCCAGAAACTCCATTAGGATTCCAGGGCAGGTGCATTGCTGTGTGGGATACATTGTTTTTAATACTCCTGACACACAGATGGGATATGTTGTTTTTAATACTCCTGACACACAGATGGGATAAGCTGTTTTTAATACTCCTGACACACAGATGGGATATGTTGTTTTTAATACTCCTGACACACAGACACCCCCAAGAGCATTTAATTCACCCCACACCAGGTTCGTGTGGAGCCCTTGGTCACGAGTGAGCAGCTGAAGTTTAATGATCCATCAATCAGATGGGCTGTGGCAGCGGTCCAGAGGCAGATGAGGGCTGAGTGACCCATCCCAGGCTCCAAAACTGCACCCACACTGCTCATCAGCCTCTAATGAGGAGGGTTTTGAACTCCAGAACTTTCTATCTGAGTGTGGGGCTCCTGCAGGAGGAACACCCCAGCCCCAGCAGGGACAGAGATGAGGAGACAGAAATTCCCAGACACAGATGGGCATCTCCAGGCTCCTGGCGCTTATCCCTGCCCCAGCTCCGTGCCCGAGCCCACCTGAGGATGTGTCCAGGCTGTGTAAAGCTTTTTTGTGCTGTTTATTTAGCAGCCAGACAAAGGGAGCCTCTTTGATCAATCACCAGCCATTCCCAGCTGATGTAAAGGAATTCTGTGTTTCCCCACCCTGCTGCAGCCTCCCCTCAGGGAGTTGTGGATTGTTTGCCAAACAGATGGGATAAAGGAGAAGCAAATTGCCTCTCTCCTCAGGTGACAGGGAAAACAGGAGGAAAACTGCTCCGTGGATTCCCTTGGCTTGTTACAGCCTGGAAATCTCAGTTTCTGTGTCCCAGATGAGCACCAGCAAAGAGTTCAGTCCCAACAATCTCCTCTCTTCCATAGTTTGTTCCAGCTCCAGCATTTTCCTCAAGGATTTAAAGCATCCAGACATTAAAATCATGTGATAATTTCATAAAAAAAAGAAGCTTACAGACGCTTCCAGAGGAATAGGAAAAATAATCTCTATGCCTCATTTTTGAAGGTGTTTGAAGGAGGTGTTAATGCATCATTCATTGATATATTGGATCACAGCATGAAACAGCAAATTAATTCTGTATCAGAAAATGCTTCTGCTCAGAATAATCCCTTCTCATGCAATGTTTACCAGGAAATATTTAGACCTTTGGAAATATTTGGACTTTATTTAGACATAGCAGATCATTAGCTACTTTATTAGTCAAGAGTGGGAAGAGGAACTGTAAGAAATACCATGTTGCTACCTAGAGAGAATGCAATGGAAAAACAAATCAAATTTGTTGAGATTATTTTCATACATTTTACCACTTATTTTGCTCTTTTTTACCTCTTCTATTCATCAGATATTAAGATAATGAATAAAAATAATAGTGTCCTTTCTAAGCCCAACAAGGTTCCACAGATCCATTTTTTCCTCCAAATCAGTTAAGACACAAAATTGCGTCCCTGAAGGGCAGCTAACAAAGGATTACTTATTATTGGATTAAATCACAGAAAAGTTCATCTGTGATGCTTTTTGTAAAACAAGAAACACTTTGAAGCTCTTAAAGTCCAAAGACAGAAATGGGTGAAGACATTCACAGACAGAGAAGGGGAATATATCCATTGTATAGGACAGAACTTTTTAAAAAAGGGGAGTCATAAATCAATCAAATCCTTCTGATATATGCTGGGAAACCACTGAGAGCAACATTTCTGCAATTTTGGACAGGATCTTACTATTTACGGAAAGTAAATCCCAGAATTCCACGAAGAGCAACGTTTGTGCTCCACAGGAATCATTAATCCAAGCACCACTGTAGTAAAAGAAAAAAAAAATCACCAAAAAAAAGAAAATAAAAACCAAAAAAAAGGGGGGGAGGAGGAAAGGAAGGAACAAAAGCTTCTAAAAGTTCTCTGAGCAGCTTATCAGCTACACAAATGAACTGTGCATTGAGCAAAACATCCCCCAGCCTGCCTGTATTTGTTTTCCTTAAGACCTCTAATAATCAGCTTAATATTTTGCAGATTCTTTTCCCTTTGTGTCCCAAGTCCCTCCAGAATCTCTCCAGATCTTTAGCACTGTGCTGCCATAGATCATTTTAACTCTGTTTTCCCTGGCTTTCCCTGCTATCCAAGTGTAATATTCTGCAGTTGCTGCTGCAGGATGAGTTTCCTTTATTCCTGGCTCGGAGTGAGAAACTGCCTGATTCCAGAGGTTCCTTTGCATTCTCTCCACCCTCTGTGGTTCGTTTTCTCTGAAGTGCTGCCCCTGCCTCCAGCTCTGCATCCATGCCCTGAAATTTCAACAGCACCTTTCAGAAATGCAGCTGGAAGTAAAGGACAGCTGGTAAGGGAGTGAATGTTTTATTTTTCCTACCATAAATGGGCTTGCCACAAAGTAAAAGCTCATTTGGCTTCAATCTTTCAGTGCCTCATTTTCTCCATCTCAAAGCAGGATGCAGGAAGGGCAACAACTCGTGGTTCAGAGATAAATTAAGGTTAACACTAACCCATACCAACACTGTGTGAAGTATCGTGCCCAGGTCTTAAATACAGAAATTTTCTTTCACACATAGTGATAACACCCAGCTCTTATGCAGTGTTTTCCACCAGCAGAGTTCAAAGTGGTTTATAGAAAAGCAAATAACAACTGAGGCTAACTTGGTTACTTTGCTTAAAGGGAAGAAGCTGCCATTAAAATCCAACAGTAAGATATAAATTGGAACTATGACACTGAATTTCCACACTTTTCCAGGCTCCCAGAAGTGTTATCAGTGTGACCAGGATTGCATGAGAGCTCCAGCAAACAGCTTTCTGTGCCTAGAAAGGGCATTGCTGGCAGAGGAAACCATTCACAAGTGCAATTCCTACAAACAACTTTGTGAATTTGCCCTTCCAGCCCTGGAATTTATTCTCCCTCCATCCCAGGGGCAGCACAAACCTGCTCATCTGCCACTCCTGCTCATCTGCCTCCAGAGCAAGCAGCCTCTGCCACTGGAAGTGGAATTCCCTACATCACCGAGGTCAGACTCCTGACAATCCCACTGGAATCTCTTCAACTCCTTTCCCCTACTTATTTTCCTTTTTTAAAATTCTTTTAACCCACAGATGTAAATTGCCATCTCCTTCTTGTGCAAAATAAGAGGGGAAAAAAAAAAGAGCAATTATTCTTTCTTTTACTCTTGCTGTTGAACTTTATTCTTCATTTCTTTGGAGTATTCTGAGCTGAAGTGTGCAAGAAAGGCTCGATATAAAGTAAATTTACACACAGTGACACAGAGCCTTCCTTGAAGGAGCAATTGTCATACATTAATCAATGGACTCATATCCAAGGTGGAGGGAAATTTAGCCAGAGTTCTGCACCTCTTTTTTTTAGACTAAAGTAGGATCAGATGTGTTTTCCTGTGGTTTTTGCCCATTGTCCCAGAATTTTCCTTTTGAAGCTTCTCTCTTATCTGTGTACCTTTGGTATGGTTAAATGTTTAGTCTGCAAAACAACTTTTTCCCTCACATCCCTCCTTTCACTTGTAAAATACTTTCTGCCCTTTCAAGCAGCATGTTTGAGGTGTTTGTGTCCAGCTGGTTCTGGGAGTTATGAGGTTATCACTAACCTTGTTATCTCATCTCAGATCAGATATGAAAAAGCTAAAGAAAATATCTTTGTGGAAAGAAACACCAAAGGGAAATCAGGCCCTTCCCAATAATGTCTAAAAAAAAAAAAAAATTAAAAAAAAGAAGATGTATTTTGGCAGTAACCTCTGGAAACAGATTGTATCTCAATTTTTGGTTTTGTGCAGCCTAAACATACCTAATTATTAATTAATAACTGTTCACTGAGTAGCCTTGGTGTCATTTTTTTCTCTACACTTGCAGAAATTACCAAACCTGTTATTGAGTCCACGCACATCCTGAAGTATTACGAGATCATGATTACCCAATTTTACCTCCATTAACTTTTAGTTTTATCCTAAGTGAATATTTTTAGGCTAATCAGTATCTGTTAAATCAAAGGAGCTGTTCCCTCTCTCATCAGCTCATGCAAGCCTTCCCTTTCAGCACTTTCTGTGCTTATCAAAAGAACCACCTATATTTAATATCATTTCAGGAATGTTTGTCATTTGAGGACAGAATATGCCAAGAAACTTTTACTTAATGCATGCAGCATTTAGAAACAAGAGAGCAGAACAACCTGAAATCAAAATACATTCATTTCTTTCACTTCCTACTTTTTCATCTATAGACCTTTGCAATCAAAGAAGTGCTGCTATAGTGTGTTTAAATAATGCCTGAAATTCAGAGATGCAGAGATTTTATTATGGATAGAGCGATGCATTTTTCATATACATGAGAGGAGGTGCAGCCCTACAACTATAAAAAAAATAAATTCATTGTTTAGAAGCTGATTTGGGTACAGTTAAATTCCAGAAATGATGAAAAGTGTCAGAGAATTGGGCTCTTGAGGGGCTGTCAACCCCAACTAACTGAGGAAACAAATACAGGGTGAATTACAGATCTGCATCTCTTGGTTCCTCCTCTCCACACTTTGACCTCCAAAGGTTTGTGCCAAAACCCCCCACAGGAATGGAAGTACCTTTGTTCCTGTAGCTGTTCAGCCTTAAAAGGCTCCCTGTAAACCATTATGGTATTTATGCACAAAGAAATTATTCAAAGTCTCAGTATTAACCTGTCCCCACCCACAGCTCCTCACGGTGCCATTGAGCTGGTGGCAGCTCTGACTGCAGAGATCATGAGAGGAGCAATGGTGTTTGTCCTGTGATAAATCTCCAGGTTTTGTGCTGAGCTGGTGGAATTAATACACCAAATTTCCAGTGATGGATGCAAATGATCCAAGGAATCCCAGGCTGGAGTAATTGCCTGTGGATTTGCTGAGTGTTCCTGCCTGGGGAGATTCTTTGCAGAGCTGCAGGCTCAGGAGCTGAGGGCTGCAGCCACAGACTCCTGGCACAGCCTCAGGTGAGCCTGCTCACCCTTCTGTACCCAAATTTCAGTCTTCACCTGGTCAAATTAACAAATTATTAACAAAAAAATCACCTTCCCATTCTAAATCAATGAAAGCCTTTCTTGTGTTTGGTCTTCATTTCCATAAACATTTTTTAAGAACTGTTTCCCATTCCCTGGTTAGCTTTGTACTCCATACACTTGTTCCAATATTACCTTATTTAATATTTGTTTTTAAATTAATATATTAAACTTCTTTGATATTGGGGGCTTCTTTCCTAGTCTGCTTAAAGACCAAGGCAATGGCAGTATGACAGTAATTCACATCACACAAGTGATGACATGAATGACATAAATATTTCCTAAGTAGCAGATTTTTCAAAAAATGTTACATTTAACTATACAAGAACTGCACCTCTCCTAGGTGATAATAGATATAAAATGATGAGAGAAGAGAACAATTTCAATTTTCTGTATATACAAGACAGCAAAAGAATGTAAATCAAGATCTGAAATAAGCAAGTTACTACATGAGACTAAAACTGGAGAAGTTGGGGTTTTTTTAAAGAGCAAATTTGAAATGAACTACTAGAAATCATTCCTAATTAATTTCCATCTCTCAGACTGGAAAACTTTACAGAGGAAAAAATACAGACTTTGTTCTGTTAACATGATGGACAAAATTAAATATTTAATGCAGGCCTTTTACAGGCAGTAAGAAATTAGAGATGAAAGGCTATTAATTAAGTTCAAATTTGCAAGAGCCTGAAAATTGAAGGTTCATTTGTTTGTTTTGTACTGGAGCCCCTATCTGCAAGCCCAAAAGAGCTGAGGAGGATTTGAGTCTCTGTTTGAATACAAATGTGTCATTAGAAGCAAAATTCCCCATTTAGGACCTGTGAGCAGAGGGTTCCAGGGGCCTCAACCATGCACTCACCAGGGCTCCAGGTGCATTTTTAGAGCTGCCCTGTGAAAATGGCTTTCAGCACTTTGTCAGTTTCCTTTTCTGGTTTTAAATATGTTCCTGTAGATTATTAAAGATGTCTGTGTTTATTCTGGGCTGAGCTTTGAAATATTCTTTGACTTGCTGGGCAAATCATCACAGCTCACTTGACATCACTTCTGTAGCCTATATTATCATCTTTAGGGCTCTCACTAAAACCATTTTCTCCATTCAACCTTTCCCTGATTTTATGATAATATTTCTTAAAAATAACATCTCCTTACCCAGTGTATTTATTAAAGTACCAAGATCTTTATAATTAGCATTATCGGCAAGGGGAAAGGATTTCTTCTAATGAAGCCAAAGCTAAGCTAATAAAACCAATCATCCTGTGCACTTATGTAAATTTTAATTTCATGTCCATCAGTGTTGAGTTCCCTTATAAAGTCCCCAGTGAAGTAATAACCTTTTTTGTGCTCTTTATTCTAGAGAAGGAAGAAACATCCATCCTCCTTGGGGATACTTCTAAACCCTCACACTGAAAGCCCAGATTTTCACAAGGGCTATTGCTTTATTGGGCTGTTCAGTGGCAACTCTTTATTGAGCCCTCCTGGCTCTGAAAACATCAGCAAAACTTGCTTTAAAAGGAACCTGCCAAGTGCTGGAGGATCAGAATTTCTGCCCCTGAACCCAACACGTTTCCCAGTGAGGTTTGTGCTCTCACTTCCTTGGCTGTGCCAGCGCCCAGAGCCAAAACTGTGCATTTTGTGCAAAATTGTGCATTTTATTCAAGCTCAAGACACCCTCAGGGCTCAAGCTGATGGAAATCAAATGTTGCCTGGTGTCTGTCTGTCCCAAGGGGCATCTCCAGGCTTCACTTTAGAGTCCAGGCCACTTCTCTGCCCTGACAGATGCTGTTTCTCCTCTAAAAGAAATAACACAAACTGTGGAGGGACCTGGTAAAAGGACAATTCCCCAGGGCTTGGGGGCCTTAACATTGCCCCCTCCAAGTTTCATAGTTATGAAGCAGAATAAACCCCATGCATTTACCTTCTCACCCAGCATTTTATATTTTTATTACAGTATCAAGATTACTGCTGGCTGTGTTAGGAGGGCAATAATCAGCAAAAAAGATTTGCACACAGACTGCTAACCCAGGAGAATTCACATGTATCATCACTATACACTAAAATCTTAAATCTAGATTTCTAATATCCCAACACTTTTCTGTGGGGAAGATGCCTCTTTTCCCAATTATTCACCCTCAGAAACCCTTGGCTGTGAGGTGCTGCTCTCTTCCNGCCCCCTCCAAGTTTCATAGCCATGAAGCAGAATAAACCCCATGCATTTGCTTTTTCACCCAGCATTTTATATTTTTATTACAGTACCAAGATTACTGCTGGCTGTGTTAGGAGGGCAATAATCAGCAAAAGATTTGCACACAGACTGTTAACCCAGGAGAATTCACACATATTACTATGTACTAAAATCTTAAATCTAGATTTCTAGCATCTCAACACTTTTCTGTGGGGATGATGCCTCTTTTCCCAATTATTCACCCTCAGAAACCCTTGGCTGTGAGGTGCTGCTCTCTTCCCACATTCCCTGGGAATTTGTAACAGGATTTGGAATTTGCTCTGCCAGAACGGAGAGGAGTTGTCAGCTCAGTGTGTGCAGCTCTTCTGTTTGAGTTGATGCTTCAGCAAGCACAGTCAATAACAGATTTTTAGAGGGCTTGTAGATAATTAGATTAATGAGTTGACTCTCCTCAAACACACGATTTGCAGTAAGCCTTTCTGCTCATCCCTTTATTGACTGGCACAGTAATAATATCTATTGAACTTCACTCAACCATCAGGTAATACAAACAGATTTTTGCCCTTGGAGGCAGTCAGAAAGGCCAGGCACAATCACTGCAGTACATATATTTTCTGAGACAATTAGCAATCTCAGGGTGGTGTTAATCAGGAGGAAATAGGGGCTAAGTAAGTATTAAATTCTCTCCTGCTACAATAGAGTTCCCAGAGGTAAAATGACCCTGTTAGAATTGTTTTGTAGGGATTTTGTAGGATACTCTTTGTCTTTCTTTTGTGATGAGATGTCAGTCACTCCAGGGTAAAAATCCTGCTCCCTCTGAAGAACCAGAGAAGCAACAGAGTCAGAACTGGCAAGTGCCTTTTCCAAAGCATCTTATTCACCTCATCCCAAGCCCTCAGCTGGAATTCAGGATTTTAGAATGGAAACCTCTGCCAGTGCCCTTTGGTGGTTCCCAATTAACAGCTGGGAGAAGAAAACCTCGTGAACAACACCACTGTGAGTAGAAAATTGTAGAAGTAGCAGGATGGTTGTTAAATCCTTTCAAGAATGGAAGAAGAGAGGATGCAAAAAACTCCATCTAAACCGAGCCAAAGGAGTACTCCCACTTTCTTCCATTTCACCAATCAAAGTGAATGGAAAAAAAATCCTACAACATTGGCTGAGCAAGTCCTTTCTGGGACCTTACTGTGGTGCGAAATGAAAAAAAGCCACACAGAAACTGGTCCGGAATGAGCCCCTGAGAAGGCAATCAGCACCTGCAAAGGAGCTATAAATGCAATAGGAAAATTAAAATTAAAATTAAAATAGCTCAGTGAGGAGGCCTAAGCTGAAAATGCAGGGGAAACTTCATTAATCCAGCAGAAGGGAAAATGAACAAACAAAAGCTGGAAGTGACAGCGCTCTCAGCACAGAAATCCAAGGAATTGATAAGAAAGTCAGGCAAAGCACAAACCCCCAAACAGAAAAACTGCAGCACAGCAAAGCAAAACTGCTGCCAAAGGGGTTAATGACAACACTGCCTCCTTCCAGCGGCTTTTGCAAAGCTGCAAGGCAAAAAGCATCTGCTCTAGAGCGCTGTGAAACAGCAGAGAGAGCTCAGAGAGCAGGACCGGGGCTGGGAGCGCTCATTTGTGAGGAAAACAATTAAACACAGACACTGCTCTGCAACGAGAGTGACAAATGTGATGACAAGCAGCAGACACTCCTGCAAGGGATCACGAGCCCAAGAACAGCGAGTGGCCTGTCTGGGGGATGGTTTGGATGCTGGGGATGGACCAGGGTGGCAGAGATGCCTCAGGCAAGAGGAAGCAAACAGCCGGAGCACCCAGAGGCAGCTCTTGCTGAAAACCTGGGAAATAAATGCTTATTGAGGGTTTGTAAAATATGGTGGCTGCCACGGGGAGGAAAAGGGTTCATTAGAACACTTAGAGTTCATTAGAAAAGCAGGGGAATAAAACTTGCCATGCAGAGAGGAAGGATGGATGCTGAGAGCAGGCAGAGATCAGAGCTGAAGGGAACTCTGTGGTCCCCGAACCCCTCAACGCCCCTGCTCAGAAAGAAAAAGAATTGTTTATTTGTTTATTTATTATTTATTTATTTATGTTAATTGTTTATTTACATACACACCCAGGTGCATCTGTCTGCCAGGAACAGAGGAACACATCCTGCTGCCTCCAAAGGCTAAAAGTTCTGAGAGAGAATGGAAACATCTAAAAGCTGCACACCGCTGGTGTTATGGATGGTGTGCCTAAAAATAATTAAAAACAAAATATCAAGGATGATATCAATAATACTTTTAAAATAATTTTTTAAAGAGTCAAATTCATAGCAACTATTTTGAGCTGTGCTTGGTGCCCCAGACGCCCCAGAAATCAATGGGATAACTGGTACAAGAACAGGCAGGACACGGGTACTCCAATAATGTAAAGCTGGGAAGAGCAGCTTTGGGAAGTGCCTGAGCTGTTCAGCCTCAGCAGGGATGGAAAACTCTCCTGAGAGTTGTCCAAATGCTCTGGAGTGATGAGTGCAGCCCCTGATCACAGCTGGTGCCAGCCCCAGTGCCCGTGATGAGCTGGGGTCTGTGCCAGGACCTTGCTCTGGCTCCCCCCTGTACACAGCAGCAGCACTGGCAGCTGTCACCTCCAGCCCTGGCACCTGGCAGGGATGTCCCCAGGCAGCAGAGCTGTCCCTGCAGGGCTGGGGAGGCTGAGCTCTGCAGCAGACACGGACTGGGGCAGCAGCACTGAGCTCCAGGGGACAGGGCAGGGTCTGGCAGGGTTGGGAGCACTGAGGGGTGACAGAAGCACGGGATGGTTTGGGCTGGAAGGGACCTTAAAGCCCATTTCATTCCACCCCTGCATGGCAGGTGTTGCTTTGCTTTTGCATGTCTTAAACTTGCATTCTGATATTTTTGCTAAGTCTTCTGATGTTTATAGAACTCAGAGAGCGTTCCCATACTTTTTCAAGTAAACAAGAGAATATTTCCATTCTTCTGCTCCAGGAGGAGCATTTGAGTGATGGGGATGTTCACCAACCCCATTGATGGGGTGATCATCTCCCTGGCCAATAACTGGCCACTTATGTACAGTGTATAGAAATGGAGTCAGAAATTTGAAATAAAGACAGAACACTTTCACACCTGACCTTGCCCTGTCCTGCCTGGTCCTTTCTTGCACCTGCTACATGTGGTGATGACATTACCACAGGCAGGGACACCTTCCACTGTCCCAGGCTGCTCCAAACCCCAATGTCCAACCTGGCCCTGGACACTGCCAGGGATCCAGGGGCAGCACCTTATTTCCAGTTCAGTTATTTGGGTCACATTTTCTGCCAGCAGTTCTTGGTCCAAGTTTGATTTTTACTTTAGAGATGCTTCAGCTTTGGTGTGATATCAGATTATAGAACCTTCAGCCAGGTCCTACATATTAAGGGTTAAATATTCAGGATTAAATATTAACCCCAAACACCTTTTTAAAGTTTTTAATTATTTTTTTTCAAGGCTGTGGCCAGGTAAGTCTCTCCCTCCCAGCACTGAGGGAGGTGTCAATGTGTGGTGTGCCAAACATGTGCTATCTCTGGCAGGAAAGATTTTTGAAAGATTTTCCTGCCAGCAATAACTGAGTTGAGCTGCTGCTCTGGAATGCAAGAGCTGCCCTGTTACAGTGATTGCTCTGCCACTGGTCATTAACAGTCATCAGTAAATATTAATGGAGGCTGCTTGGCCAACTTTCCAAGTAATTGATGCATATTCTTTCTTGGGTGTTTCCAGCCTTATCACTCTGGGGACTTAATTTTCAGTTTTCATTTTTAATCCGTGCTGGATAATTCAGGCCAAATTAATGTGGAGGAAATAAAAGCTGATTGCACATTAACTGTTGGTAAAAACTCCAGAGGTGCAGAAGCACCACTTAGGAAGCCAAAATTTACAGCTCCTGCCAAAACCCATCTGGTGCTTTTGCTGCCCAGGAGGCAGAATGCTCTGGAGCACAGGGGGTGAGTGTGCCCAGCCTGCATTCCTGGCTGCTGCTCCCCAGCTCTCTGCTCCTCAGGGTTTTCACTTTTGCAAACCTTTCCTTCTCCAGAGACACAGGAATGATCCGTTCTCACAGCACCATTCAGGCTTTCTCTGAGCAGAACTTACATAAGCAAGCTACAAAATGTGCTGTCGTGAAAATGTCAGACTTTGAGCTTTTAATTTTGTTTATATGAAGTGATATTCCCTTGAAAACACTCTGTCCTGATGGTCATGTGAGAAATACTGATGTCACTTGACTAGAGAAATGGAACATGCTTGGTTCTGTGAAATTTAATATACAAGAAAAAAATAAATTAGAGATGCCTCTCTTCTAGTGCAGAGGTACTCAGACAGGTAGCTCCATTCTGCACTGCCTTGATTCCTGGTGTTTTGTTTTATTTTATTTTCTCTTCATTTCAGGCTCTGCCAGGTATTTTACAGGGTCAAATTTCTTGCTGCAGTCACATTGTGTAACACTATTTCACTTTACACATTGCTCTGGTTTCAATTTTAGCTGGAGAGACAAAAAGAAGCCAGCTCAACCATATCCTGGATGGCCTGGAGCTGGGAGTCATTACAGGACATCCATCCAGCCAGGGACAGGCAGATTCAGCTGCAAATGAGCAGCCCAAACTCAGCCTGCATGGTTTGAGGGATGGAAAAAAGTTTGCAGGGTAATTTATTAGTGCCATTGTCTGCAGCTTTCCAGATGTTCTTGTCCTGGAGCACACACAGAGGAGAGGATCCCAAATACATCAATAAAATTGTTGAGGGATGTTTTTCTGCTAGGAGGCACGAAGCTGGAAAAATTAAAGGTGTTCTTCCAGAAGTGATATAAATTAATGAATGGCTTCAGATCAAGGCCAGAGGGAGGGAAAAATGTCTTTTTGCACAGTCTTTCCTGCTTGTATGGAGGTAGAGGAGGTCTCTAAGCACTGCTGCATGGAGGGAAATAAAAGAGGATTTCCCATGGGATGGGGGAGACTTCCCTGAATGCCCAGAGAATACCCCAGGGATAGTTCTGTAATGCTCAGTGCAAACAAATTGTCTCTAAGCTGATGATATTCATGCAAGCATTGTGTGAAATCCTGCCAGGCATCCAGCATGACACAAATATTCTCCTTAGAACACACCATGCGAAACAGGAAGGTGTTTTCTCTGGACTCATTTAAACAAATAATTGAACAAAGAATGAACCAAAAAACCAGCTCCTGTTGTTTTTTGTTGAGTTTAATGCCAGAAGAGTGGAAGGAAAGATGAGAGCTGCTTTTATCCTTCAAGTTCTTTCATGTCCTTTGGATGGTATCAAGTTTATTATCAATAAAAATCAGAAAAAATAACCCTCAGAGGTAATAAAGGTGATTCAAGCTGTGTTCAACCCAGATGAACATCCATCCCCCACCTGCATTTACTGGGCAGCAGGAAAAAATGAAAGCCTATATCAGACCTTGAGCACCAGTTGGAATAGTTGACATTAAGATTTGTTGAAATGGAACAATTTGACTGACCCACTTTTGGGCTTCAGGCGAGTTTATCTCACGTAAAGAGCTATTTTGAGTTTATGATGAGGTTTTTAGGAGCTCTGTCATGCCTGCCAGCTCACCTTCCCACAGACAAATTCACAGAAAATAATGCACAGTGTTAATGCCAGGATCCCCCAGCTCGATTTGGCCTCCAGTGATTTCAGCAGCAAGGAAAGGAAGTTCTTTCTCCTAATCACCACATTACTTTCAATATAAACTATCTATTGTCAGGTTTGTAGGCAGGTATCTGCATTTGTCCTAATCAGGGAGCCACTTGCAGCTGCAGGTTTAAAACTTCCTCCAGAGCAGTCTGAGTACAGAGCTGTGTGTTGGCTGTAAAAAAACCCCCTAAACCTCATCGAAGGGGCAGATGTTGATGGAAACCTGGCTCAGACCCCACTCACAGGAGCCAGTTCCAGCCTCTCTGGGTGGAACCTGAGCTGCTCAGCTGTGCCCTGCACTGCTGAAAGCAAACCAGAAACCATCATTTAACTGAGACAGTGAGGGCTTTGCAGGACAATCTCACTTTCTCAAATAATCACCTTGGGGATCACTGTTTAATAACAGAGAGCAATCACTGCACACTGCAGACACCCAGAGACCATTTTAAAAGCCTCACACCCGAAAGCTCAGCTTCTGGACCTTTTTCCTGTGTCTCAGCCCGAGCTCACTAAAGATGCTGGGGGCACTAATGCAAGGGTTTAGAAATGACAAAACATAAACACACAATTTAGCCTGAAGGAAAGCACGGTGTGTTTCCTGAAAGCACATTAGGGGACCATAAAATGTGAGTTGTGATGCTACGCTGAGGGCAGGGATAGAAGAGAAAAGTGTCTGTGAATCTCTCTCTGCTTCCCTGGCCATTGTGTGATTAGCTACCCCCTTTGAACCCAACCTTTATTCCTTTAACAAACCCAAAGAGTCAATTACTGCTCTTGCCTCCTTTGAAACTCAGCGAAAAATCACCTGGACAGGGAAGAGACAGAAAAGCTTTTAGTCTGCTTCAGCTGACAACAAAATGTATTTTTGTCCCACTGTCTCAGAGCAAAGCCATTGAAATTCCTGTCACGGGATGGGTTTAGATCCTATTGCACCTGTTAGTTCTGGTGTTTAAACAAATTCTGCACAATGCTGATGTACCTGGGTGAATACCAGCAAAGGCAGAGCAGAGGAAAGCAGACTCACAGCAAACTCACAGCCCCTCGTGTGGGATTTATCCCCCCAGCTTTGGAGGGGGTTGCAGAACACATAGAATTCTGAGCAGTAATATTGATGATTGCATTGACTCTGGGTATTTAGTGCATTATCACAACCCTGCTATGATTTACCTTGTAAGCACCTCTCTTCATAGCTGCATTTACTGCTTTATAAATGCTTCTCATTGCACAGCCATTACCAGTGCCATTAAACTCATTTAACCATGCTCTCACCACTGAAGTTTGACAGGAGGATGGCAGAAGAAGTGATGTAACTTTTCCTCTTTATTTTTTGCAAGGACAGCATTGTGGCAAAACATGTATTTACTTGAATAATAGTTCTCTATAATTCCTGGGAAAAATAAGTATTAAAGACTGTAAGCATTAAATAAATATATGTTTAAAAAAACCAGTTGGCTTCTTCAGTATAATCACTCAATAAAGGTAAGGATGGAAGATATTAATAATATTGTTTATAAGCCAGTACATCTAGAGTTAAAAGCTAGCCTTTCTAAATGGCAGATAAGAGAACACAAACACTGGTTAGGAAAAGAAAAAAAAGCTGAAAAAGTTTCTTGGGTGATAATTCTGCTTCCCCCTGCTGCAGAAACCTCTGACAAAGTAAGAGCCCTACAGAAACAAGGTCAATATTAATATTTCTGCTCCCCCCTTTATCCACAGCACATAAACTGCCTCACAGTTTCTCCACATTAAACCATTCAGTGCCTAAACTTCACAAATTCCCAGCTGGAATGCACTCACAACTGATTCATTTCCATTTAATTTGAGAAATCCCAAATACAGCAGAGGTTTCTTTCATTGACTCACGGAAAATGTAAATCCACTTACTGATAATGAAATCCTGTGGTGCCTCTTCCTGCACCTCTGAGCCTCCCCTGCCAGCTCTTCCTCAGAATATTGGTACAGGAGCTGGGATTTTCTGTGACAATCCTTGTTCCCCATCAGCCTGAACTGAATTCTGAGAGCAGCTGTGCTCACCCCCTTTGGGGTCAGTAGCACAGGAGTTTTCTTTCAGTGTTTAAAAAGAGCAGACTCCAGCTGATGCTGAAAATAAACTGGTCAAAAGTTAAAATGAAACTGCTTCCCATCAAGAAAATTAACAGAAACAGAAAATCCAAGGGAGGTTATTCAGACCAGAATGGAATTAGGAAAGGAGAAAATTAGGAAGGAACAATTCACTCTCTGTAACCCTGTTACTCTGGACATTTCCTGACATGAGAAGGTTGGAAGCCTCAAAAGAGCAAAGGTGGAAATCATTCTCCCACAGGCTGGCAAAATTCTTTATATGCTGAGACGTAACAAGAGATTATGTTTTTTTCATTTGCATATTCTTAAAATGATGAGTTTTGTTAACAGACAAAATCAAAAATATTTCTCAACCTTTATGAAAGGCAATTCCTGTTTCCCAACCAAGCCTCAGAAATGTGATCTCTATCCCTTTGCTCTGTGCAATGATTTGTTTGAGGAAGGCAGCTCCAGTCTTTTCCACACTCAGTGAGCCAGAGGATGTTTAAGTTGTTTTATCTTTGTTGAACAAAGCTGCAGATATGAATTCCATCACATTCACTCCCTGGACAAGTTTACGCCTCTTAGATTAGAGTGACATTGTGACACTGCTGTAATGTTCTTTTCCCTTTCCTTTTTTACAGTGTTATATTGGTTTCAGCAGCAGCCCACATCTGAAACTTCCATTGTGGCTTCAATCTCTTGGGCTGGGAATGAAGGTGAAATGGGTTTTTGTATTCATAAATGCTCTGTAATGCTGATAAGGGCTGATGTGAACAGAATACAGACTGACACAACACAACTGTGCGTTCAGCCTGCCTGGTAAAGGAGATATTTTCCAACAGCCTGTTAAATAGCAATAAATGATTTGTGAATATCACCCTCAATAGAGTGGGGACTCTTCTCCTAATAACCCTGACACACACAAAAACAATTAATAAAGAGCTCAAGGAGATTTTAAACAATAACCTGACCCTTGGGAGCCTTCAGAGCCACCTGCTCTGTGTGTCCAGCAAGGGACACTGGGCAAACCTGCTGGAACCAATAAATCAAACTTCCCCTGGCTTAGATCTCTTCCAGCAATTACGTGATGGGCTTGGATCTTAATTAGCAGCTCCTCTCTCTGAATGTGAATGGTGTCAGAAGGTCACTCTGAGAGTGATGCTAACTGGAATGTTTTGGATTGTTGTCTCCAAAGCAGAGCTGTGACAGGGCACTCACCAGCCCCTCACAGCATCTCCCAGACCGGGTGGGAGTTTGCTCAGCCTCTAACCTGAGAAATGAAGAATAGAAATCTCCTTTGTCTCCAGCTATGAATCAGGGGGAGAATTCACTTGAATTCGAGAGTCAAAGTTCATCTGGAGACTTCCCCTTACTCACCACCCCTGCTCACTGCAACACTAAGAATTATAAAAGCCTTAAAAGCCTTTAAAGTGCCCTTTTGGCTTTAAAAGTGAGAAGTTCTGTGTGTTGGACAATGGCAACCCGAGGCCTCCTGCTGGAGCTTGTCTGGGCAATTCTGGAATGACATCTGGTCCTTTTCAGAGCTGCACTCTGTGTTGTGGGTGAACGTTGTTTATATATAAGTGCATTAATTAAACTTGGAAAGTCTAATTAGGATGGAAAGGAAGGAATAGAGACACCATCCAGGAGGTGTGTGCGTGTCACCATCAATTCTCCTCCCCTTCTCATCACCAGGAGAGAGAGAAGAGAGAGGCTGCTCTGCAGATGGAAAGAACCAGAGACCCAAAGGAGCTCAGAGAGCACAGTGGTGTGGGCTGTAATGAAATTACATTCACAAATACATCTGTGAACAAGAGGCCAAATAAAAGCAAGGCATAGATCATTACTGGAATAAAAACCAGAGCGTCCTTGTGCCAGCCCCATCTATTCCTAGAAATAAACTTCTTTCAGACCACGTTAAAACCCAGTAGCTTGGCAGAATAATGCATGGCTGCTGCAAATCTGCCTGTGAAATTAAGAGCTTTCTTGGCAAACTAACAAAGAGCTTAAAGTCCAAAAGTTTGAGGTTTGTGGAGCTGCTTCAATCATGTTTCATGCTTGACTTTCTGCAGCCCTCCTGAGCTGCCTGGATGCATCACTCCCTTGTTTTTACCAAGACAAAGTACTGGGTGAGGATTTTCTATTTCACACCCCATTCCTACCTTGCTACCCAGACTACCAAATGTGGGTTATCCCAAATGCCTCCTGCTTTTCCCTTTGGAAAGTGTTTTTTTCCCAGAAAAATAATAACAGGCAGATCTTCACTTCTGTAACTTCAGCATACATCTGCTGCAGCTCAGATGTTTTTATTACAGTTATCTGGGTTCAAACAAGGTCCAGTCTGAATGCTGATTTTTTTGTTGTTGTTATTTCTGCAAGTTTAAGCAAAAATCCTGTAGCATCTGCAAAAAGAATCTCAGTTAATTCAGTGCATCAGGAGTTACCCACCCAGTCTTTCATTTTAATTTAATGGCAAAATGATAATGTTTATTCTCTGCTCAGAGCAAGTTCCTGAGCAGGGAGCAATTTGCACACCTGTAGAACTGGAGTTCTCTGTATAATAAAGTAAATTAAACTGAGTGCATCCTAGTGGAAACTTCTAATTTAGTTTTAGCCTCTTAGGACAGCAATGTAAGCATTCTGCTTATCAGACAAGTATGGAGTGTACTCTGAGATAGCAGGTGAGACTATATCTCTTGAAAAGATGGGTAAAAATAATAAATTTGTTTTCAGATAATGCCTGTGGGTGCTACTCCTATCTGTCCAACAACATGGTCCTGCTTAGCCATTTTAAGATAAATTTTAAAATTTAAGACTGTGAGCAAAACCCATGTGGAGGCTTTTTTCCATCTATAGGATGTGATGTGCTCAGTGATCCAGAGCAGCTTTCCCAAAGCCATTAGGATTTTAGCACCACAAAACAAAAATATGGCTTTTTCATATGTTTGGGTTTTTTTCCCCAAGTCCACAGCGAAGTATTTTTTGCCATGGGTAGAAAGAAGGAAATTTGGGCTCTCTTTTCACATTAAATAGAAACAATTTGTTCTATGCACAGGGCAAAAAAAATAGAGGGGCAAATTAGAAAAAGCAACAAAATCTTTGAATGAATCAGCACAAATGCTGCATTCCCAACCCAATGCCTGAGACCTGCATTCACTGTGGGGACATTTTGCTGATTCCCAGTCTCGTGGTTTTAGGATATCCCTGCTGGGTTTGATTTGATATTAAGCACATTTGTTATTAAATATGGCACTTGCAGTGTTATTTGGGACATGGAATGGGACCAGGAAAAGGGACCAGTTTTGTTTAGCTGGGTAATAATTACAGAATTTCAGAGTTACAGAATTTCAGCCTTGTAGACTTACACTGCACCTCTGCCTGGAGGAGAGCTGAAGAGCTTTATTTTTGTTAAATGAGGGAGGCTGTTCCATTTTAACAGTATCAGCAATGACTGTTTATCAGTACCATTGTTTCTTTAGGGCTTTTTTTTGTGTGTGATGCTCTACATGGTTTATTAATGAAAATAACTTGCTAAATTATATTCTTCTCAAAAAAAAAAATGATAACACGCAGATGTACAAACCCACATTCATGTGTTGTTTTATTGGTGCATTACAACATTACATTTCCTTCACATTGAGAAAGCATGAGATTAAAATACATTGATCCACAAAAATGCCTTCCCTATGCTGACTCTGCACTGGTGATTGTGACACCTACAGATCCCTCCACGAGTTTCATTCCATTAAGCCTTTCATAATTTTAATTACATTTTAATCAAACCTTTTACATTGTCTACTTTATGACTCTCGATTTAATTATTCCCATTAAAATGTGTTATTCTTTACTGCTTTTCTGAGGTCACCAATTACTCTTGCAATTTCAGGTTTTTATGCTGTATCACACTTCATGTTCCAATCCTTTCACAGCCACTACTCACTTGAGGGCTGTATGAGCTTTTCCTCATCCCAAAGACAGCTTGTCTGGACCAAAAGCCATTAAAATACTGAGAATGTGTACAGCACACTTAGAAGGCCTCACTCCATTTTGAGAATAAGCCAGATCTATATTAAAAACATGCAAAATGCTCTATGCCTCAGTATTAAACTTCTAATTTTGACTGAAGATTTTTTTTTTTTTTTTAACATTTGCATATAACCTGGAAGACTAGGGTTCCTGCTGAAAGAAAGAGCTGATGGCTAAGCCTTACCCTGACCCTGGGGCTTTCAGTAATCCTCCCACATGGAGTAATAGAAAACTACATTTGTTACAGAATTCTGTAGGACTGTTTAAAAACTTTGCAGGGAGATTAAACCTCCACTGAACTCTGTGGATTTCTAGAATGAGATCTCAACCACACCAGAGAAGTGTTCTGCCAAATTCAGTGCAAATGTCAAATAACTTTTCTTTGCTGATGCTGGCATTGTGAATTACTGTATGTTCACCAGGAAAACCAGAGCTGAGTTCAACTGTCTCTGTTGTAGAGCTCAGAATTCTGTAAGTGAAACATCCTCCCTCTGACACAGTTAAACTGCACCAGTTTGCAAGGCCTGATTTCTACAACACCCCTCCTGTTACATTCTGTTCCTTAATGCCACTTCTATTTAGAGGGTATTTATAGCCATTTCCAAATACCATATAAAGTTTATACACAGCAAGGTTGCATCCTCTTGTACACAGTTATTAGGCTTATTTTTAAAGGGACCCTAATTTACTTGCTTTTTATAAAAATTCAAGTCTTGCCAATCAGGAAGCAGCTCTTCTCAAAAAAAAAAAAAAA
>VWYP01033881.1:94611-135868 GCA_013400435.1 Pycnonotus jocosus
AAAAAAAAAAAAAAAAGAGAATCTACAAAGCTTAGCTTTGAGGAAAGTAAATGACGAGCCTTACATAAAGACATTGAGCTGTTTGAATCACAAAATGTCTACAAGGCTGATGCATATTCCAACAGGAACACAGAAATTATAATCATGGCAGCAGTCTCCTCCAGTCTGAAGCACCGTAATTGTGGTCGTTGATCAACATTATCTTGATTACTCCAAGAAATGTTCAACTGCCAGGCTGTGGGCTGGAATATTTTGCCTGCGTTTTTCACAGGATACCTAAGGAGAAAAAAAACCTGGGATCTGACATTCTGCCATCCAAAGGTACATCATCTCACAGGAATGTGATGAATACTGCATAGTGCATATGCAACAAACAGAATCCTACTGGCAATAAATTAATTTAGGTCACTCTTTCCTCAACCTCCTCCATACCAACAGTGGTTTGATTCAGCTGGGTTCCAGTTCAGGTACCGAGCCAACCTTGGCAAGCACCATGCCCAAGAGCATGGTGAGCTGAAAATGTGGGATGGGATTTAGTGGGGAACTCTCCAGCCTTCCTCTGGATGTGTTACAGAGCTGGAAACCACCACCAAACCAAGGCATTCATGGTTGTGCGCCCAAAGTCAGGAATGGGAATCTTTGCATTTCCTCAGGCCACCAATGCTGCAGTGAGTCACTACACAAGAATGAACATGGCACACCGAAATCCACAGAAAACTTTGTGTTTCTTTATCCTCCCAGTTTTAGGGGGGGTTTAAAACATCTGTTTGAAAGACTTCAGCTTGCTAAATGCAATGGGTGTTCTTTCCTTTCAGTTTGTTTTGACGGCAAATACTGCAAGAGTTCTCAAAAAATGCTGATGATGCAATACCAAGTTTCTAATCCATCCTGGGTGTTGCTCTTAGTTGGTAATTTTAACAGCATGGAAATTCTTGAACATGAGAATCATCCTGTGGAGCTACTAATGCACAATGCTTGGCTTTTACAAGCACTTCACCATCCACACCTTTCCCCTCCTTAGTCATTGGTAGCTCAGAATGACCTTGGCAAAACTTGACCATTAATACAAAGTTCCACCAGCATGTGGAGATTTTTGTTAATGTCAGAAGGCAGCAAGACAAACGTAAGGATGATGCCCTAAATTATCAAATTACAGATGTTGAACACCTGATGGAAAGTGCTCTGTGCACTCCCCACCCATTGAAATCAGTGAGTGATGAAAATGGCCAGAACTTTGTAGAAGATATTCAAGATTTCAGAAAATCTGTTTCCAGATCTAGTATATGCTCAACCACATCCCAAAATTACTTTCTTAACCATTCTCCACATGAGACTGTTTTTAATAATCCTTCCCTCTAGTAGTTTTACCTGTTTGCAGTGGACTGAAAACAGACAATTCAGCAAGTCAGTACGAACTGAAAGTTTAACTTTAAAAGCATGACGGTACCATGGCATTAAAAATAAAATATTTAAATTCCCTTTATAAAAAGGAAAGAAACAAAAGGAAAAAAACCAAAAAAGTACAGTAAGAACCACTGTTAGGAGACCAGTTTGGAGGAAATATGAGAAGGCTAAAAGTTCATTCTGCACATTTCCCAAAGTCATACGGGACCTTCAGTTATCCCCTCCAGGGGCAGCCCAGCAGCATTGTCTGCTGTAGGTCTCTCTTCTTTCTTCACTGAGTTCTGATCCAGCAGGCTGACGTAAGATTTGTGGCAGGCTGTGTTACCCAAAGGAGGGTAGTGCTGTCTGTAGCAAATATAAGCAAAAATGAGGCCAATGATCCCTCCAACGAAAGCATCTGCAGGGGAAAAAAAAGCAACAAAACCAGAGCATGTTACCAGGGAAAGGGCAGCCAGGAGTGACAACTGCAAATGAAAGACATTTGGTTGACATGGAAGTGTTTAACACAGAAAATGTGAATTTTGAATTTTCCTCAGGAATTTGGCACCAAATGCCACAATCACAGCAGACACATAAAATCAGTCCTTGGGGGCTTGTGCAATATTTTGAACACCCAAATTGCAGATGGTGGGCTAAGTTTTGGGAGAGAAACACTGGGAATAGAAAGGTCTCCATGAGGTATCAAACACTCCTGAGGTTCCAGATCACAGCTGAACATTTGTGAGTAGGAAACCCATGGATCTTCTCCCACTTACAAAAGCAGGCTGCCAAGAACATTTTCAAGCTGGCTGAATTCTTACCAAAAGCATCTGAAAGGTCAAAGATTAAGCATGCCTGTTAACTGATTTAACACCTTTTGAATATCTTTCTTTGATGTTTTTTACTATCCCATACTCCTGTCAGAATATAAAGTAAGATAAAACAAGGCTATTGGATGAGATATTTGCAGTTCTCACACATAGACAATTTTAAATTTTCTGTGTTTTTCTGGTTCTGCCTCTTACTAAAATACTCACCTCATCTTGTGTTTCACTTACAATCAACAAGAGAAAAATTTCACTGGAAATACACACTCTGTGAAAGCCTCAGATTTAGCATGAAAAAATAATAAAGTGAGGCAAAAGGCACTGGTCAAAATATGACCTGATAACACATTTAACAAGACTGATTCAGCACCACATCATCTCTGTATACCTGTGTTTCCATTCTTTCAATTTCAAAAAACCCAAAGTGTAGTAAAAATGGTGAATCGTTGAGTTTACTGGCAGAGAAGGGTAAATCAATACAAATCATTTTGGTCTAAAGTCCTTAAATAGAGATTAAATACTCCAGCTTCTCAGTGTGATTTTTATTAGAACAAACATATGGTTCAATTTTCAATGTGTAGTAGGTAGTTTGTAATCGAAAGAGGAGTGAGATGCCTTTTATCAGGAATGGCTAGGGCAAGAAAACCTGAGAAAATTTAATACTGGGGTGGATAAATTAAGAAATATAACTGTAAGTCACATTTGAGAAACAGGGCTACATGGAGTGACCCAGGAGATGCCTTCTGATCCTATGTTCTGTTCCTCCACACAAAAGGACATAATGAATCTATCACAAATTAATGGCAGAGGGGCTCAAACAAGAATTTAAAAGGTTATTTTGTGCAGACAGTAACTTCTCCTACCCACACTGGAAGCTGACTGATTTCATCAGCCTGTCCCTACCAAACTATAATGGTATTAAAGGTACTGAGGGCAAGAATTTTCACTGCACAGCATCAATCAGCTTGTAAAAAACTTAGTTATTGTGACAAGATTAATTTTCTGTAAACTTGTGCTGGGTGCAATTCTCAGATTATCCTACTTTGACTGAATAGTGCTTCAGCTGCTTTTTTATTTTGCTTATCAATCAGGTCAAGCCTATGATTACTATTTTTAATCATGGAGAAACACCAGATTTTTGCAAGTCCTCTTTAAGTTCCCTGGGATTTTAAGGTTTGCTGAAAACTTGCCCAGATAATTTCTTTCAAAACCTTTACACAAATTATGCAACTCTGGGCCTCAGTTTGGGCACCACAGTAATACAAATTCACGACATGATTTATGCCAAAGGTTTCTGTCTCACTGACCTTGCCTCACTGGAGGTAATAAAACAAAAAACACAGGCAGCTATTTTAACTCCTCTTTTTGAAAAAAAACCCAATTCTGTCTTTTGTTTAATTTCATGGTAGAAATAACTTTCTTCTTTTAATTTTTTCCCCTTTGGAATAAGGAAAAAGAATATTCTTTCATTCTCAGTATCTAATTTTACATATTGCATACAAAATTCTCCCTTATTCCATGAGTAAATGAACATTTTCAGAATTATAAGCCTGTATAGGGGCTTACATATTGGGGATTGATATCTTCAGGAGTTCAGGATTCACAGTGAAATATCCTAATTCACACTAACACCAATCCCAAGGCCTTGAATATCACCCTCTCCAGCCAAATTGAAGGGAGCTCGTAAAGCTCTCATAATATTAAGGTTGTAATCACACTCAATGGATTTTTAATACAGGGACACTCCACTCCATCTTTCACCTGCACTGTGCTAAGTCTTGGACTCCAAACTAATGGTCCTTTTTCATTTCCCACAGTGTGGTTATGGGCTCCAGCACAAAGGCACCATAAATAGTTTACCACAATTAGCTGGCTCTGCCGAGCACAGCAGCCAAGGCCTGAGGTTCTGTGCTGAACAAGTGTCTCCCTTGGGAGCACAGGAAAGCAGAGGTCACCTGCAGGATAACGTCTGTTCTTGGGAAGAGGTGGGTTTGCAGCTCCATCTCCTTAAAATTCAAAGGCAGCACAGGAGCAGCTGTGAAGAGCCAAGGCACAGCCCCCTGGGTGCAGTTTTCCTGCAGTGTGTACAAAGCACAGCATCACACCCTGCCTCACAGCACACAGCTCAGTCTGTAAATAATGCTGCTAAGGGATGGTACACACTGCAAACACGTGCTCCAAACGACACAGTAAACCTGAAGCCTCCACATTTTTCTACACTCCTCCTTTTCTCTTCAGCACAGAGCTCAGGCCAGCCAAGTGTGGAGTGTTTTCTGTGCCAGCCTGGCGAGTTTTGTGCTTGAGGCTCTCTCCAGCCCCAGTGCCAGTGAGAAAAGGAGAGTGATGAGCCCTGAAACAAGACAAGGCTCTGCTGGAAATGAGCAGGCTGCTCAGAGAACATGTCAAGGCCCATGGCTGGTGAGCAGGCAGCTGCAGGAGAACAGCAGGAGCACAGCAGGATGAGAGAAAACACAGCTGAGATTGGTTCTGGTGCTCTGGCTGCTGGGGGAGACAAGAGGGTGCTCAGGGGCACTCAGAGCAATGCAGCAATCAATTGAAATTTCGTGAAGGAACCTACAGACTGCTGTGCCTTTGTCCTGGGATTTGGGGCCAGGTTTTGGTAGCACAGGGAGCTGCAGGGCTGGCTCCTGTGAGAATCTGCCAGAAGCTTCTCCACAGAGAACAACAGAGGCAACACCAGCCAGCTGCAGGAGGGATCTGTCACTGGCTGAGCATGGCAGGGATGTGGGAGCACCTCTGGGAAAAAAAACTTTAAAAACTAGATTAAAAAAACAGAAAAAAAAATCTGGACAACTGCAATGGCAGCTGGTGAGAGGAGTGAGAATATGTGAGAGAAATAATCCTGCTGACACCCAGGTCAGTGAGGAAGGAGGGGCAGGAGCTGCTCCAGGCACTGTGACAGCTGAGTGATCTCTTCCTCAACTTATCTCGACTCATGAACCTCTCAGTGCATTTTCTCTCCTCCTTCCAGCTGGGAAGGGGAGTGACAGACCTGGTATCCAGCCAGGGTCAGCCCATCACAGTGCTGGCAAACAGGAAACAGCGTGTAACCAGTGTGGAACTGGAATTTCAGGTGATTGAAAGGAGCACTCAGCACCTTGAGGGGAGTTCAGCTTGCAAGGCCAGCAGTGCAGTACTGGCAATACTACAGAAAGCCAAGGTGACCTACACAACAGCATCAGAAGTACCATGCATTCTGTTTCTTACAGGAATATAGGGGTAAATAGGGAAAAAATGTAATTACAGGCTGATTTACTTAGCAGAAGACATGAGTAAAGCATGGATGCTACAAAAGTGACCATAAAGAGGGTCAAGAAATGATAAAAAAAATAATTGATGGCAGGGTTTTCTGAATTCATATGAGTGAGTGATTGATAAACAGCACAGCCTTCTACATCAGTTACATCTCACACCTGAATTTTGGAGGACTCTGAGACAGCAGTGACAGATGCAGCTGCTCTGATGGGTGCTGCACTCCAAAAGTGCCTGCTGTGAGGAAGGAGAGGATGCTGTGGCAGTGGCCTGAAGCTCTGAAGGTCAGTGCTAGCTAATCCAACCTTGCTAGGAAACCCCAGCATCAATCCAGGAGCAAGGAAAATCTACAGCACACTATTGTGCTTTTAACTCACACAATGTACTGGAAAAAAAACAACAAACAAACAAACAAAAAACACAAAAAACCCCGCCAACACCACAGATAATTAAGAAAAAAAAAGAGTGGGGAAAGAGGGTCTGTCCCTGTCTCACCTTGCCAGTGGTGTTTGTAGTCACACATGCGTGACAGGGCGATCATCATGGCACAGTAGAGGGGCAGGATGGCAGCACAGAGCCTCCAGCTCTTCCCCCGGCCACTCTCCGTGAAGCAGTGCAGCTTCCCAGCCAGGTAGAAGGTGGTGAAGCCAAGGCCTGAAAATGCAACTGATAAAGCAAAAAAAACCATCACTACAGTAAATTGTAATTAGCACTGGCTTGGTTGGTTGGTTGTGTTTTTGGGTTTGTTTTGTTTTGTTTTTAATAAAGCAGTCATGACCCTGCAATTAAGAAAATCACATTTTTACAGAAGTGAATGGGAAAAAATATTCTTCAACAAGATCCATGATATAAATATATTCTTCACAGCAGTGCTGTTATGTATAGAGCAATGCAAGCAACCAGGCAAGGGAACACTCAGAAGCAATTTGATTTTTTTTCTAATATGTATACTCAGCTTTCACATAATCTTACATGTCTGCAAACACTGTGTTGTTTCTACATTCACCTATCCCACAGAAATTTAATTTTTTTCTTCCTTCAGCAATTTACTTTTTTCCTCTGGGGGAGACATCAGACACTAAATTAAACATTTAAGCAATTTTTAACTTGAGTCACAAAGGTTTTCTCATGCTTCAACCTCCAGCACATCTTTCCTGATTTTAGACCTATTCTAAAACGCTAAGGTTCAAAGCAGAAAAGGATTCAGACAGTTTGCACTGTAATTGAATTACATTTAAATGAGATTTTTAGGTTCCATTACCCAGTTTCTATAGAACATGCACAAGTGGCAGTGATGAGAGAACTCAGGCATCAAATTTCTGCACTGAACTTCTCTCCTGTTCCTTCCAGAGAGACACTGGACAAGGAAAGGAACTTGTTTATGGCACTTCATCTTCCAGATGGGTAAATGGAGTGATTAAAATGAAATCTGCCTTGGATATGCAATATCAGATGCAATTCTGAAGCAAAAACTTTCCCACTCCAAAAATACCTTTATCTTACATTTCTATTTTTCGCCCCAGGTTATTATTTTTTAGGTGAACTGAAATCTGGAGGCAGCATTCCCAGGCAGAAGAATCAATTGCTTTGTGGTTTTGTTTTCAGGCAATCTACAATGTCCAGCAATTTAGAGGGCTTAAAGGAATATTGCCCAAACTCTAAAGAAGTTGTTCAGTTCACACAGACTCATATTTAGGATTATTACCTTTCACCAGGCAATTTTACCAGCAATTGTCAGCGTGGTGCACAGCAGCAGCAGATTTAGCTAGAAGGGCTTTAGAGAAAATCTGGTGATATTTTTAAATAGGCTATTCCCCCCAGATTTGTGGGGTTCC
This sequence comes from Pycnonotus jocosus, assembly GCA_013400435.1. Taxonomy (NCBI): domain Eukaryota; kingdom Metazoa; phylum Chordata; class Aves; order Passeriformes; family Pycnonotidae; genus Pycnonotus; species Pycnonotus jocosus. The sequence continues at coordinate 101,930 of VWYP01033881.1, forward strand.
TTTCAGAGTTTGCCACATTTCCAAAAGGAGGTGCTCATGGATGAACATGGGAGTTCAGCAGGATCTGTGTTTGTAATAAGCTCAGAGGCAGATCTTGCCTTAGGTGGTTGGTGTGTTCCTTTAAACTAAAAAAGGCAGAGAAGAAGAGAGTCACAAACACTCCTCCAGGAGAACCCACACCTAATATAAGAGGGAAAAGAAATAGATACTACTCTAATAATATATTAATATTAACACTGATGTTGTGGCTGTAGAACTAACAATGTGCAGAGAAGCCTTCCACTGCAGAATTTCAGATTGACTTCCCTCACCCTGCAGTGTGCACATCCAGAAAGAGCTGCTTGACCCAACAGCCCCAGTGCCTGAAGAGTCAGCAGCAAAACCCACGGAATTAACAGCAAAATGCTCTGGGATGTGGATATCCATTATGAAAGGAACTGCAGAATTCAAAACAACTCAATTGCTGTGCACCCCATGTGGGCAGCTCTGCCTGATGGCTCTATTTTGAAGATGTCAGTCAAGAACATTAAGAAAAACAATTCACTCTTCGAGAATCCGGGGCCTGAAGGTGATATTTACACTGAAGAATTGGTCCATCAGTAGAATATATTTGAGCACTTTTTCCTGCACCAGCTGGAGTCAATACATCACTGCATCATGAAGGAAATGCAAATACACACATGCCCTGAAGGGTTACACCCTGCCCACTGTCCTAGTAAAAATTATTAAGAAGACAGATCCCAAAGAGTCAGCAAAGCAATATAAAAATGCTTCTAAGCTGCCCTCTTCCAGAAAATAAATCAAAATCTCTTTATATAAAGAAGGTAAAATCAACATAAAATACCAACCAGTCCTTTTTGGAGACATTGATGTAAATGAAAAGAAGAAAATCAGCCTGGTTTAGTTTAAAACAATGTCAGCACAAGAGACATGTTGATACAAATTCCAGACACAAATATTTAATTGATTTTAAATGTGGTAAGAGAAGAAAGGAATGAGGAAATGAGATATTTTTAACAATTGGTGTAGCTAGCTCAAATCAAATACCACAAGTTGCTGAATTGAGGAAAAACTCATGAGACAAGCCACAGGTTCTGACACAACTTGTTAAAATGCTTTAAAATGCCTTATCATTATTTGAATAAATAAAAATACATTAGACTCAATCGTTCAGTCTGTTTTTATGATGTTCTTTTTTAAAAAAAGTGAGTTCACAGAAGAAATAAGGCAGATGACATCACCTGGAGACAGCACAGATCCCATCCTGACACCTGATTCCCTCCAGACAGGGGATTTAGGTGAGTTGAAAAACCTCTCTGTACAGACCAAACCAATCACCAACTTGAAATGCATGAGGTGAGAAACTGTAAACAAGAACCTGATCTAAAGCACCCCAAATAAATTATTCATTTAAAAATGTAATTGCTTTTGTGAGTGTTTCTCTGAAATTTAAACTACCCCAGGAGGATCTTCAGCCTCTCAAGCTTTAATGGATGCTTTGCTAAGCACACAGCAAACGACTTTTTCACATTAAGCAGTTTTTGAACCAAAGAAAACCCCTGAACTTGCTTAAGTGACATCAAATTACAAAACAACCATCGGAATGGCCTTTGTAAGGACCAGATAAATCCATCCATCTCTCTGTCTGCAATGCTTTCTTTCTGCAGTGATTGCTGTACATTTCCCAAGTGCAAACACAGACTATTCATCACTGGAATTGCTCAGCAGCCTACTGAGGAATTCCAGCAGCTAGGGCTACTGCTGAATGTTTTCAGCTTCACACTGTTCAAAGACTGAAATGTTTATCTTTCTTGAAGGAAAATGTATGATACCAAATGAGTGCCTACATTTTAATGCTGAAATTCAATTCAAAGAGCATTTTATAGAAGTACAATTCCCAAAGAATGTTATGAGCTTATGATCACAAAATATTTTTTAAATTTTTTTTCTCCAAGCGGGACAGTCAATCACCTTCCCTTTGGCTTAGCTTTATTAATTTCTTTTCACAGAGAAAGACAGTTCAGCAGAAGCAACATGAAAAGCACATCACAAAATACAAATGTATGCAGGGACCTGGGAAATAAAAAAGAGATGTTGGAGACAAGAGAACTTAGAACAAAAATAGACTTACATCATCTGAAAAGCAAGAGCATTAATCATTAGGTTGTTTTTGCAACACTGTCACTGTGAATTCTTATGAACTTTTTGGGGTTTTTTTGGTGACATGTTTTTTTATGTACCTTTTTAGATACCTCATCTCACCTGAAATTCCTAAGGTGGCCTCAGGATGCATTTCATTGCCACTAAAAAACGAGAACTAAGTTTTGATTTGTTCAGCTCATGACACCTTTTACAAAAAGCAAACCTGTTCCACAGCCTACATTTCCATTTCTGTCGGTAGAAACCTTGAAAAAATCAGAAAAAAATCTCCTTCTCTGAGAACACAGCAAAGAGAAGATTAAACCAGCTCAGATCCTGGAATTACTTTTCATAATTTCTCTTTTTAAGCACAGCATCTAGGCACAAGCCCATGATCACTGCCTCTTCAGCTTTAATACAAATTGTGGCCATGTGGGCATCTATGAGATATTTAACAAATAACCCCTACCAAGAGTGATTTTTCCTTTTCCAGGTCAGCACTGGGAGATATCAGGTTCCAACCAAAGGTTCAGGGTGACTCCTTGCTTTCCTGCTTTGCTGTAATGATACCAGCAGCAGCCCCCTGGATAAAGATCACATCCTGCTCCACCTCCTGGCATTCCATTCACCATGCCCAGCATTTGCATCACTCATTCAGGGATGTGCACCTAATTTACAGCTTGTTGGAGGGAAATTGGCCCAGGCATACAGATTATCGTGTAAAATAGAAGACAGGCTGAAGAGTATCTCCATGGAGAGAAAGTTTTTACAGTGGAGGATCAGAATGCTTCTGTCAAACCCATGGTCAGCATTACTGGAATACACCAGTTTTAGTCCTGCAAATAACCCCCCTAAATACCTCAAAAAGGAACAAGGGAAACCCCAGGACTGTGCCCAGCCTCAGCAGCAAGGGTTCTACAGAAAATCACTGCTTCTCTTCTCATGGTGTGCCACACAGCAGGAATAGGAAAATGTTATTTATTCCTGCAACACTGCAAGGTGCAAAGCAATGGAGCCTGATCTATCCACCACCTGCAAGAGGAACTTTTCACTGGGGTTTTATGTAGAGAAGCAGAGTTTGGACAGGGGGAAGGGAAATGACTTTGAGCCTTTCTCACCCCCACTTTCAAGGTGAAGCAGGACACCAGGGAGAGACAGCAGCATTGTACTGTCACTGAGCTCAGTGGGCTCCAAACTTGCCAGAAACTCTCTTGAGAGAGGCTTTTAAATAACTATCTTGAGAAGATCAGGGACTGGACAATTGGGCATCTTCATTCCCAATTCAGTCTAGAATGAGGTTTGCAACCCGAAGAGAGCAAAACTAGAGTTCTACAAACAAAACTAGCTCTCTGTTCTGGAGTACACAGTAGATTTGGGATTAACACCTTTAAACATACAAAGAAAAGGGAGAAAATAGAAATTTTAAAAGTGCTAAATAACTGAGCTGTTCAGTATGGAGAAGAGAAGGTTCTAGGGCAAGCTGGCATAGTGGGAGGTGTTCCTGACCATGACAGGGGGTGGACCTGGATGAACTTTAAGGTCCCTTCCAACCCAAACCCTGCAGTGACTCTGTACCCTTTATATAAAATTCATAGATCATGTTAGCCAGGATAAATCCCAATGAGGAACCACTGTTATACACTGCCTAGATTCCTGAATTAAAAACCCACTTTTTTTATAATTATTATTATTTATTTTTTTCCAAATTCAGAAAAAAAAGGAAGATCTTTTTGAGGTATACACGTAATCTGAACCTCAAATGGGCTGGAAAGAGCTGATTTATTTTTAAGGTTGGAAAACTAAACATTAAAGAGTCCATTTCACAAGCCCCTCATGAATTTCAGCAGCCCTTGTTGCTGAGTATTCACAGGTAATTATGTCAGAGAAGAGGCAGAAGCATTAAACACAACCATTCCTGAGTATATTCAGAGTTTGAATTAAGAAGCCAATAAACCCCACAGGATTTCTGTTTTTCCTTGCGTGTCTAAGAAATCAGTTTCATATTTCCCTGGATTCTTTTATAAAAGGATGAAATATTTCAGTGAGACAGTGCCATACAGCTGTTAATTAAGAGATTTATCTCGAAAATAAGGGAGTAGCAGCAATTACTGCCAAAACCCTGTGCCTTGTAGCTCATTTGTTACTTAAAATGTTCATTTTCGAGTGAGGGAAATATGATGATCCTCCATGAAATTCCTAGCTAAAGATAATTAACAGTTCAAATTTAGATACCCAACTATAATGACAAGTACTGAGGCAATATTTTATAAAAATTATCAGGATAGCAAACGTTTCTATTGAAATTCAATAATTTCTTCACTCTGAAGCACATAAATCACTTTAATTTTTCAAACAAATTGATGTCTTTTAACACGTAAAAATATTTTCCCTCTTACAACTGACTGATTTTAATTATTTAGTGGAAAAAGGGAGGAGGAGCTACCTGTCCTTTCATCCTGATGGCATCACATTCCCCAGCCACCTTTTTTCTTTGTAGTGGCACAGCAAGAACCACCATAAATCCTACATTCATTTAATTAGTGCTTCATCAGGCAAGTCTAGTGCAGGCATAAATTAAATAATCAGCTTTAATATCATCAGAGAAGGCAACTCCTTGGGGATAATACAACAGTAATGCTCTGTACAGTGACAAACAGTGGGTGGAGCAGTCAATTGTGAAGAGATAGAGACAATAAAATATTAACCAGCAAAGGAGCTGGGATGTTCTGAGAGTTGGAGAAGCTTTACCTGGCTAAGAAGAAAATTCACACACAGAATTTGTAACTGGTTCAGAGAAAGAAAGAGCCCAAGAGATTTCTCTCTTCTTCTCCCAAAACAGAGGAGGGAACTAGAGAGAAATCTAATTTAGGAGTAATCCTGAGAATGCTTTCAGGGTTCAGCTGGGGGGAATGGGACAAGTCCAGATGAATGCAGCACTGGTCTGTGAACCATTTATCAGCTGTTAGAGGTAAATCCACATTTCCAAGGAATACCATAGAACAATACATAGAATCAAGGCCAGATCCATGGATATTCACATCCAAATTATTCTCCTGCTCCTCATGCTTAACTCCTACCCATCACCTGCCCTGCTGCAAGAGGCATTCTCTGCATGCAGTGATATTTTTCATTGAGATTCCAGCCTCCTTGCCATACTGAACAATACCAGAAAGTGAGTTCCTATCCTATGGTTTGACAGCATAAATATCTTTTGAACATTGCCTACTGACTTTTTTTTTGATATTTACATCAACTAGTAGTTCAATTTGTTTAGCCAGGACCTTCCTGTTTCATCCACACCAACTCATTGATTTCAAGCAAGTGATGAAGGCAGACAGAGCAGGAAAGATGGAGAAGAGAACAGAAAAGAATAGAATATTTCAGTTGGAAGGGACCAACAATTATCACCTATTGCTACTGCCTGACCACTGCAGGGCTGACCAAAAGCTAAAGCAAATTATTAAAAGCAGTGTCCAAATGCCCCTTAAACAGAGACAGGCTTGGGAAACACTGCCCAGCTCTCTGGGAAGGCTCTTCCAGGGTTTGGCCACCTCTTGGTAAAGATATTATCCTAATATTGAGTCTGAACCTCCTCTGCCACAGCTTTGAACCATTCCCATGTGTTCTATCACTGGATCCCAGGGTGAAGAGACCAGCAAAGACAGGCTAATAAAATGAAGAATAAAAGAGCTTATCATATGGCAGAGAACTCCCTGCATGACTGAGCAAGTGATGTTTTAAATCTTTAGTGATATTGAAATATTTTTAAATAAGACTTGATACGACTTAGCAGTCATACTAAATCACATTTAGTCCCAAGTGTCTGTACAAATGCTCTGATGGCATAAACATTGGGTCAATCATTCTGATTTCTATTTTCTGATCAAAATTCCCTCAGTAAAATCACCCAGAGCTTTCTTCCTTCCCCCCAAGTCCCCTGGGAGTGATTTATTTTTTTTTTTAATACTTCCCATGGTATTTCATCCACAAATCCAACTTGCACTGCCTTCCAACATGATAAGAAACTCTCAGCATAACCATTCTCCAAAAGTTCCTAGGTGCTTATACAAACTCTAGGAACCAGGCTGAGAGACTTCTAAACCCAGTTTCAGTTCAGGTTGAAACAAAAGAAAACTGAAAATCTCCAGAGAAAACCACCAGACACATCAGTCGTTTTCAACAAAGCAATATTAGTTTAAAAAATATTTTGCATAAATATTTGCAGTGTAGGTTTTGTTTGAGAAAACACTGATGTCATTATTGGCTCAGTCTTCTCCAGAAAGAAGGGGAAAAAATTACCTGCAAAAACTCTTGTTTTCTATGTAGAACTGACAGCATTAGCAAAATCCAAATGAGGCTCTTGCAGGTGCTTTTTTTTTTCTTTTCTGGCATAAATAATATACTTGATTTCCTGCATTCATCTCATAGCTTTTATCTCGAGAGCCTTTTAATATCCCCTTGCTTTCAAGAGACCCAAATTAATGTTTTCAGAAAATGTTATGACTGAGATTTCTGCCATTTGATAAATCAGTCAAACACCTCTAAAGGAAGGTGCCCGGCATTTTGAGTTTATCATTCAATTTCAAGGGGTTTATTGAGTTATTTTTCTTTTGCTTGTAGCAGAATAGTAATTTGTACTCCTGATTTTAATGAAATAATTCTGGATTGACTCAGAGTTATTTGCATTGGAAGAACATGGCCTTGTGTGAGTCAGGTCTATCCCTTTTGCTGCTCAGAGGGGATTTGAGTGTGCAAGGAGGATTTGGAGACTGATCACAACTAATTCTTTTGGGGTTGAAAAGACCCACTCCAATTTATAAAGGTGAGTGCTCTGTAGGGAGTTTTAAGTCCTCATGGACACAGAATATTTGGGTTTACTTCCAATAGCTCTGATATAAGTAGAACACTCCCCTGCATATCCTGATTTATTCTTACCATAGGCTGGGACACCACACCATGTGCTGCAATGGCACTTTCAAGGAATCTCAATATTTGCCAGCACTGTAGTGAGATTTCTTCCTTAAAAATGGTCAGAAAATGATGTGCCAGCCTCCTCTGAGTTCACAGCCTGCCATTTCCAGATCAAACTCGTGCCCTCTGACCCATTTCACTCCAGAGAAGAGCTGTCACTGCAGTTCATGGATGGCAATTGGTCTTTAGATCTCGGTGTCACTCAGAGTCCTTCTAACTGGGAAGGTCAGGCAGAAGAACAATGGTCTCATTTTAGATACAGCTGGAATCCACAGCATCACAACAGAGCCTTCTGCAGCCTGGGAAAACAAGGATTTACCTTGACCTCAGCTTACAAATTTTGCCTAAAAAAGCTAAAGTTAGGCAAAAAGAAAGGAAGAATTAGACTGAAAATTAAGCTCCTTCTCTGCAAAGATGAAAGCAAACTGAACAGATATAATAACCAAGAAAGAGCAGCAGCTGCTGGGAAAACTGGTTTATTGGAGCTCAGATCAGAGATTTTCTTACACTTGCACCTCACTTTTTTAACTTCAGTTTTTTACGTTTCCACTTTGTCTGTAAGTGTAAACTAGACCTCCAAAGGCAAAGAAAAGAATTTTCTTCTTCACTTTTAAAGGGCCATTACTTTCTCAAGCATATCAGGACAGGAGGCAATTAAAAAACATATGACAACACAAGTCACTGTCATTGTCCCCACAGCCTCTGCCTGCATTCATTTCAGATTTCTGATTGAATTCTCTGATTTCTTCAGTGATATTCAACAGTAATCTCTACAAACCTCTTTCAGCAATATAATAAAAAGAAGAAAAACAAAACCACCCACACAAGAAATAAAAGCTCTTGCATAGCTCTGTGTTAACATTCATTTTGTAAACATAAAATTGAGATGCTACCACAAAATCATTTCTTCAAAACTCTTATTTTTTCCTTGCAAAAAGGAATCTCCAGACTCAATAAAGATTTTTATCTAAAAAAAAAAGGCACAATTTAGCCAAAAGTCAACTTTTGAAACTAATTTAAGTAACTAAATTGCAGGTACAAAAATAAAAATCACATGAGTGTTTCATTTATTTTGCTGCCGATACAGCAATTTTATACAGGATATGTTAATTTTAATTGATTTTATTCCCATGAATCCATCCAATCCAATGTGAAATTGTAAATTCAATTATCTCTGCAGCCACTATGTTAAAATAATTAATTTTTAGGAAGTTTGGCTTCCGGTCAGTCGATGAGATCTTTCTCTCAGGGATCAAGAGCCAGCAGGAATCTCCTGAAATGCAAATTCCTGGGCTGGGGGAAGAACATCCCAACTCTGCTGGGTGGTGGCCAGCACGAGCTGAAGAGACAACTGGCACCAATTGAAGCACAGGAAATTGCATTTAAATTTAAGAAACAACATTTCCACTGAAAGAGTGGTCAGGCACAGGACCACGTTTCCCTGTGAGATAGGCTGTGGAATCTTCATATTAAATCAAAACTCAACTGGGAATTGTCCTCTGGAACCTTCCCACCCTGACCCTGCTTTCAGTGGTGGCTGGAACTGCACAAATTCCAGAGGCACCTTTATCCTCAAAGTTCTGTGAATACAGCTATAAGTTATATAAACCAGACTAGCCAGGGATTATTCATTTTTTTCTCAGTTTCAAGGTGTCTCTGTGGGTACTGATGGCCAACATGGGTTCAGTCTCCCCCTGACCATCAACACTCAGCAGTACAAGCTCCAAGGTGGTTAAATTAACCTCTCACCAAGCCACTGTTTTTTCTTCAGTAAAAAGGTACTCAAACCAATTTCATGCAACTTCCTCTAATCTAATTCCTTAGCTGAAAAACACAGCTTCCATGGTTCTGGCCAATTCAGAAATAACACGTTTAAAAATAGTCACTAAATAAAGCTGAAGCCAAAACCGGCAACTGCAATCTGCTTGCAAATGTTTTGAGCAGAATAGGAGCCTAAAGGGAGTTATATCATGAAGAATTAATCACTTCCTCTAAGAAAGCAAACAGGGTCAAGAATCTGGCATTAAATTCACAGAGGATTTTTGGTGTTTCTAAATAAATTGTGTTGTGTTACTATTATTTACCCATATTTGCTTGTACAAGGACTCCAATACTACAATCACAGCAGCACATGGAACACCTCTCTGTCTAGGATTTCTTTTTTTCTTTTAAGTTAAACAGCCCATTTTACTGAACAGTTTTGAAGTGATGCTGGTTTGCTTCTTACTGTTCTGATAAGCAGCACATGAACATAAACATTGGAGATGTAACCATGACTTTGTCCTGGTTTTGACAATAAGTCAAGACTCATTTATTATCTCTTTTAACATAAACACAAACCACTTTTGCAGGACTTTTTTTTTCCTGTTGGTGGCCTGTCTTCATTTATACAGGGGAAATCTGGGTCAAAGATTCAGTTGGAATGCAATGGATCAGGTCTTTACCGCTTTGATTATTTATCTTTTATTCCTTTGAGCTCTCTATCCAAAACTTCGTATCACCAACTTGGAAAGATGATCTGGATTCACATTTTAAGCTGGAATTAATTTCAGACAGCAGTTGGAAAAAGAAGTGGACAAAACCCAACTCATAAAATTTGGTAGAACCAGCTTTTATTTGTGCCATTGCCAGGACATAAAACAAAAAGAGAATTTTCCCCTTTATTTCCCCCACTCCTTCCAGCCACCTGACTGATGATGTAGCAACATCACAGGTAATTTACTGCTCAGATCCTTCTGCTCTCCTCTGAGAATTCTTTAGAGGTCCCAGGGCATTGCAACAATTTTAAGCTGCAAGTCATGAACCCTACTTGCTTTCAGGAATGTGAGTTCTCATAAGGAAAACACGCTCAGGATTCCTGTCACCTTAATTAAACATGTTCTTGACACATGGTCCTCTGCTTGCAAGCAGAATCAGCCTTCCTCGTGCATGAAAAAACCCTGGTGGCTTCTAGGCTGAACATGTTCTCTGAAAAAATTTAGGTATTCTCCACACAAAGATATTGACCTAATTATAGCAATTAAAATCAATTACAGCTAATTGCAATTTAAGACTAACACAGGATCTAGAAAGCTGACATTCTCCCTCATGACCCCATGGTAACAATAAAAATTCCAAATTCTGTCACCAAAATAAACTCAGACCTGTCTGTCCACACAAATACCAGACAATCAGATGCTCACCTCTTGCAGCCTGTGTAAAAGGTGGCACATTGTGAAACCTTTCTTGAGCTGGCAAATGCATAAAGCTACTCAAAGTCACAAAGAACTGTTAATTAAATGAACCCTACCGATTTCTTTTCCATTTTTAATTACTGCATGCCTGGCCTACCTGGAATTGTTCCACTGGATAAAAATCTGGAACTACAAGCATTTATTTCCCATGCACACTGATTTTTAAATAAATAACACTCCAGGACTCATGAGCTCCTATTTTGTTTGTGGTGAGATTTTGCCAGCCTGACACAAATGTCAAAATGACATCAGGCATGAGATGAAAAGGTAGAAATCAATTATGAAAAGCTGCCTATCCATCCCATTAGTATAATGTATGCCTGCAAATTCAGTGATCTTTTCAGGTCCCAGTTGTGCACGTGCCTTGTCCAATTAAATGCTCTGTGTTCATTCACCTTAATTTTCCTCTTGCATGTGTTGCACTCAGTTAAATTCTCTTTATCCATACATCACATTTTTCACCAGCTGGTATGCTGGGTAATCATTACCAATAAAAGGGTTTCTCCTGATTTCTGCACAATTTGTCCTGTTTGTTTCACTGAATGCACCCAGTTATTGTGTCTGTATGTCCATCCGTCTGGTTGTTCATTTTTGGGCTTGCTGCTGCTGTTTCCATCTTGTTGCAAGGAGGGAAAAATACATCTGGAGAGGTGGAGATGCCATGAAACCTCTCCAAGGCAGGCTGCCCAAAGGGTCTCTGCAAGAAAACTCTTCAGAAGGCTCACAGGAAGGACATAGGCAGGGAAAAAACCTTCATTTATGACCTTCATAAACATAAAGTGTTTGATGAAAGGTGGGCACAGAGAGGCTGCATGGTGCCATCACAGGTGTTAACTTGAAATCAGCAGAAAATGGCCAATGGATTATAAAACCATGGAAATACTAAATAAAGAATAAACAAAAATGTGTATTTTGGAATTTTTTTGGTGTCAGAGTAGCAACATTTGGGCCACTCAGGAACACCTGTGAGCTACTGGACACAGGCAGGAGCCTGGGCTCCCGACAGCCAAAAGTCCATCCCTTCACATGAGGCTGGCAGCACACTGGAAAAACAGCAAAATGGGTTCCAAACAATCCAAAAAACCCAGAGATTCCTTTGATCCAGTGGAACATGCAAGTCACTCTTTGGCTCTGTGAAACAGTCTGTGCTCCACACATTTTTTCATCTGTGCTCCAAGAGAGGAGAACTCTCCTTCAGGGCTCTGAGAGTGGGAACAGGTTGTTCACAACATTTTTATGGAGTAAGCAAGGTCAGGCCAGGCCATCTGGGAGTGCCAGTGCTGTCACTCTCGATACACATCCCTGCATTTTATGCTCTCACAGCTCCCCATTTACAGCACCAGAGGTTTTCTTGTTAAAGCCCCCGTCTTGCTTGGGTGAGGTTTTAGATTCTGGTATAACAAAGCTTGTGATTGACAGCCTATCCTAGAAATGCCTCAAGAAAAACTGTTCTGAAGATGAGAATGGCTCTTGACTGAAGCTTCTAACCCCTCTTTATGAGCTGCCTGGCAGCTTTTACTTGTGATTTATTTTCCTCACGGGTTCAAGTGAAGTAGGAAATACCAAACTGTAGTGGGCTACTTGTAGCCATCATACCAAGAGAGGTACTATAGTTCATGTCAACTCTCATTCTCACCACTTACATTTCTGCAGTCATGAAAATAGAGAAAATAATCCCCCAAACACTAACAGAAACAACCAAAAAAACCACTCTTTCTGGTGCTGTTTCATGAATTTCACAGCACACAGAGAAGGGATGACAGAAATCTGAAGAGTGGAACTCCTTCACTTTGCCTTGTAAGGATCTCATGCTGAAGGAAGGGAGAAAGATGTCGCCATGAAAAAATTTTGGAGATTATAGAAGGAAAATTCATAAATACCTACAAGTTAAAAAAACAGGAAGGACAGCTTTTAAAACTGAGCTAAGAAGATAGAAAATTATAACGCAGTTTGCAACCATGAATTATTATATCCCAAACATCCTCATTGCTTTAGAAGTGTAGGAAAGCAGTATAATATTGTGCTTTCCATAACACCCTTTGGGTTTCCACTCTTTATGCTACTGGTAATGAAGTAATAGCAAGAAACTAAATTAATGATCACAGCTATAAACTATTCTTGATAAAATTGACAATTTTGGTTATGAAAATAATTTTGCTGCAGAGAAGAAGGGTTAGCATTGTATGGTTGTCAAATTAAATGCTTTCATTCTCCATTATGAGACTGAAATATGTATGGATTTTTAAGGCTTGTCAGAGATTTAGGTATTATAACATCATGTTTCAAACAGCTAAACAGTTCAAGCAGCTGCAGAATTGCCTCACTCTAACACAATCTTACCAAGTGATAAAAATTACTGAATATATAATATCTCTTAGTTCTTATCACATTTTAATGGAGGGCTTTGTGGTGGGAAATAGAGCCTACTCAGGCACATGCTAATCTCATGTCAGTGATGGAGAAAGCTGCTCTCATAATTTTGATCTAAATACTCTGGGACATCATTCTGCTCCAATAAATTTGGTGTGAGCTGCAGCACCATAACTCAGTGCTTATACACCCAATGCCAGGTAAAAGGAAAAGCCCAGGACTCCTTCTGTGGCTGCCCCTGGAACTAAAGCTTATATCCACAAACATCTACTGCTCTCTTATTTCTGTGACTCAAACAAGAGAGAAAGAAAGAGCAAAATCAGCTCACAATCTCATCATCCAACCTGTTTGCAATATATACTTCTGCACAATTAGGCAATTTGAAGTTACCACTTTCAAAAAATAATTCCATAGATTTGATTTACTGGTTGTCAATTGGAAGTTCTTAGAAACAGAACAGCTGAAAGCAACAAACATTACTGGCCAAAACACCCCAAAGAAGCCTACAGTAATCAAGTTATTTTACAGATGAAAACAAATTTTATCAGACACAACATAAAACACACTAGAAATCATCTTCTCAAGACAGAGTAAGGAACCTTTACAAACATCTAAGTTAGTAAAATTGATTAAATCAGACAGAGGAATTCTCAAAAAGCCACCTAAACATCTGTCAGGATTCAGCACAGAATGGGGGTATCTGATCAAACCATGAGACCTACAAGGAGAACCAGCTCCAAGCCAAAAGAAGAGTGACTGTACTGTCCTGCATCATACTCCACTGGAATATAACAAAATAAATATTTACTATTTAGACAAAGATCTGCACTGGGAAGCAGATGCCCCTCAGAATCACAGTGGTTTGTAACCTTGAATATTTTTCACTCTGCTGACAGTCCTGCTATGACTCTGGATGATCTCAGATGGTTCCCAAGATAAGGAAAGGTCACAGGCTCACGATTTTAATTTCAGAAGGAAATTTCTGACTTTCTGAAAGTCAGAAATTCAGACTCCTCCAGCAAAAATCAGGTTCACGATCCAGAAGAAAAAGAGCAACGCCAAAGCACAGAAAGAAAAGCTTTTAACAAAAGAAGCACTGTGCTTAAGGGAACTTACAGGAAGAGTGGATGCTTGGAAAACTTTTTCTGCCTTCAGAGACCAGGTCTGGATCACCTGTGCAGTGCATCTCAGAGTTCATGACTCCATCTGGAAAGCAGCGGTAAAAGAAATCGGGACGCGGTCTACAAAAAACACCATGGATAGTAAAAATACAAAAGCTGTAGGAACAAAGAAACCTCACAGTGGTTATTACATTTACTGCTTGTTACACACATGCAGCTTGCTCTTGCCTAGAGTGATCAGTTTTGCACAGAGCAAAGTGTAATGACTCCCAAATTTTCACAGGTCTTGCCGAAACACCCAGCTCAGAACATCCTAAAAACACCACCAAAATCTAAATCTTGATGCTGTCTCAGTGCATTGAACGAACCTCTGAGCTTCTCCTGACCCTGCCATAAGCTGGGCCTCTAGGTTTGATCATACTGATCCTGAGCTAGCAAACCATGTGGAGAAGAAAAGTGAACAATCAGAGATTCAGAGACAAGCTGACAGCAAAATACTTGGCTTGGAGTGCAGGGAAAACGAGCTCATTCCTGTCTAAGGAAGAAGGTGTATTCTTAGTTGTTTTTAAAGCACCCATCAAGTAGAAGTGCCAAGGGCCATTACTGTCAGGGCATCAGTTCTGCAGCAGAGAGGGTTCATCAGAAACCAAACACAGATATTGCTTTCTCAACAGCAAAGCATCCCAACGGCAAAAGCAGCACTGGACTCCATCAAATAGTGCATGAATTCAAGTCAAATGTGTCTCTTTCAGCTGAAATCATTCAAAATTTTGATAAAGAGATGAAAAGTACCTAAAAACATATTTTCCAGGGAGTTTTGTTTGCTGGATTTTTCTGAGCCCTTCATTCAAAATAATGCTTCCCTAAAGAAATGTTCTGCCTGGGAATCCATTCACTGCTCAGCTCCCAGGTTTGCTTTGCTGTGGATATTTGTGTCACCTGGACACAGAATAAGTTTCTCACAAAATGCAGGTGCTGGGTTGGAGAGAGACTCAAGTGATTCCTGTCTAATCAGACCAGTGGCACTGGCATCCAAACCCCCACATTCCCTCTGGTGTTGCCAATTTAATGAGCTGATTTCAGCTCCCACCACCCCTCCCCAGCCCCTGGCTTGTCTGGGAGTGCCAGAGAGTCAAAGCAGCAGCAGGGCACAGGGCATGGATTGCTGCCACAGCAGGGCATCCCACCATGGAGCTGTACCACACCTGCACCAGGCCAAGGATGACTCCACAGGGGCCCCTCTGACTCCCTGGAACAGCAGCTCTCTGTTTACTGGGATTTGTTGTGGCTCTCAATCTGTCTCCATCTCTCCCAACACTTAAACACATCATTTATAACATGACAGCACTTACCTTCCCACTATTAATTTAATAGTATTTGTGCAGACACCATTCAGAGCTAGAGCCAAGGAAACAGCTGCAAAACAGAATGAACAAACAGAACAATAATTACCCAAGTACCAAGCAATAAATTGCAGAATTACAGAGTTTGATTAAACCTTTAGACAGACTTAAACCTCTACTGGACTGAAAATTGAATGTTTTTTTTTTAAACAACTGTTTTTCTTGTTAGCCAGACTAAGGACAGACCTCAGAGCCCTGTAATAATCATGACTTACTTTGTTCTTATTTCCCTACACAAAGCCAGTTTTCCTACCATGCCGTTTGCACAGGCAGAAGTCAACAAGTGTGAAAAAATGAGAGAACAAAGAACTGTGGGTTTGCAATTTTGGGGTTTTGTAATTTACCAGGTTAAACTCTCATACTCTTTATGTCAAGCAGAATGCCTGTTTAGACCAATACACAAGATATGTAGATATATAGATATATCAATATATAGATTAGATATAAAGATATATAGATGTATAGATGTATAGGTGTGTGTATATATATGTGTGTGTGATGCAATGAAACACTTCACTTTCAGCCTGAAGAATTGCCTTCTGGATAAAACTACAATTGGATGCCTTTATTCCTCTTTCAAAAGGATTTGCATTTTTTGATTAAATATTTCAGTGTTTTCCCCTTATGTTTGCTCCCATGATCAGCAAATCTTTTCTAATAAAGTTGGAGAACAAGAAGGAACTGTCATACTAGGTAAGACTTAATCATCTTTTCTATTTGTGCTTGCTGAGTCCCTAGACTTTCCAAAGAACCTCATCTCAAGCCTGTGGAGATCTTTGCCTTGATGTCATTGGCATTTGGATCCTACACATACACACATTTTACATTAAAACTGATTTAATTTTGCAGTCCACACCGTAGCTCCCCGTTGCAAATCAGGAGCCAACGAATTTTATTTCCCATCAGAAAAAAAAAAAAAAAAAGAGTCTGATTTCCAGAGGAACATTTACAGTAATATAACTCTGATTATGACAGCCACATGAGCTATTCTTTTCTCCTTGGGCTGCTGCCCCAGATGCTGCACTCCAGCAGCACTCATCCTGTCTCCATAAAACCTTTGCCTGAGGATATTACAAATCATAAAAATGTGTTATAGGATCTGGGTTTTTAAAGCTAAATAAAAAAGGAGGACCTTCATCAAAGAAAAAAAAAAAAAAAAAGGTTTTTCTCAGAATATAACAATGGCATCCAGCAAAAATAAAAGAACAAGTCAATCCCAGAGACACCCATGCTGTTAAAAAAAACTCTTCCTCTCTCAACACCTGTGACCACTCCATCCTGTGCTCTGTCTCAGTTTTTCATGGAAATTTTCAATTCCCCATTTTTTCTAGGGAAAATTTCCCTAAAGTTAAATGCAGACAACCAGCAATGCCACAGCACTACTCCCCTTCTTAAACAACATCTCTGCTTTTGAAGGCAGGCAGTAAAATTGAGTCTTTTTGTTGAGTTTTGCCTTGATTGTTCTTTGTACACCTGACAGAGCTGTGCCTTCACTGTTGCACATTTCTTACAGCAGCAATCCAAGCATCAAGTGACAGTGGGAATGTAGGATGGTAAAAAAAAAAAAAAATTCTATTTGCTCTGCTGTTGTTTCCTTTAAGAAAGATTCATATTGCCCATCTAAAGTCAGTGAGAGATTTAGGCACTCCAAGAGGAAGGCTTAAGGGCAACTAAATTAACTCCTCCTTTCTCCAGGTACATTGAATGCCCTTTTTTGTATTAATGGTTATAAGGGGGGGCAAAGAATTTTCATACCTTTTTAACCTTTTCTCTCCTCCATGCATCATGCTTAAAGCAATAATAATAAAGCAATAAATAAAGTGTAAATTAGCCAGTAATACAGAATTTCAGAATTGTGCATATTTCAAACATAAGGCCAATGAAAACATTTGCAGTTCTTAGTGCTTCAAGGTATCCCCTGCCAGTGAAAGTGCTGGAATCAATATTGGTCTCTGGCAATACCTATGTAGAAAGGACCTGAGCATGTATCACTGTAAGATTTCAAGAGATAGGCACAGCCAGAATTAGAATTAGCTGGAACAGCTTTAAACTTACCCTCTCTATTGTCCTCTGCTCCAATTTTCTGCCTACAGCTGTAATTGGACCTCACCCATAGCACAGCCACTACTGCTCACAGTCCAGGACTAAGTGCACAGTTAATTCCATTGGCAGTTTAAGAATGAAACAACAGCTTCTAATGAGAAAAACTGAGCCAACAGCATGGATTTTGCAATGGGTAACAGTAAATTCCAGGAGAAGATCAGAGAAAACAATGAGAGGAGTGATTTCCTACACTAAATAGCTGAGTTGCACAGGACTTTCCAGTCAAAGCCTTAATTTAGAACAGCTGCAAGTATAAATAAGAGGTAAGCAATAGATTGGGTGTGACTGAAAAAATATAATCTGAACAGTCTCTCAGATGGATTTGTCTTTGCTGGTCAAATTCCAGTCCCTGCTGGCTAGATTGTGGAATTAAGGCACACAATTTGTACATCTAGAAACACAAATAAACCCCAAGGCTCGTGTGAGATGCCTGGAAACTGTGCTGAACACTCCTATAATGAGCTGTAATGGAGACAGGTTTTTCTTCAAGGCTTGGGCTACACTTGGAATCAATCTCTGAGAGCTATCACACATTTTTCCAGCTTGAAGTGTGACATACATTACCTAAGAAAGCCTCTTTAATTTCGGTCTTGTCTGTCCGACGGATGATTTTCACCACAAAAATGACGGCCAGCGGCGTGAGGAAGGAAATTGCCTGTGAGAGAGAACAAATACCATGAGTGAGAGCATCAATTCCTGCTCAGACCAGCTGATCCATAATTAGCTGCAGCCAGCTCCATTTAAACTGAAAGGCTGAACGATCTTTATCAAACTCCTGACCTTAAGCAAAGTGGGATGATTTGTCTTTGCAACTGCAGGGTGACGAGCACATTAATATTCCAATGGAGCCCTCAGCTATAATTGATTTGTAATTACCCAGAGCTGCATTTAAAATGTCAGCTTCTCCAGTGAAAAAGTAACAGTCCATCAGGTCCACAAAATTCATACACTGGTCCATGCAGATTTTGGGCTTTTTTTTTCCTCAGTGTGCATTTTTGAGGAAGGCAGCCCAGGCTGAGTGCTCAGTAAGACCCTACTCAACACAACAGACTGCAGCACTTTAAAATGTTTTTTTTTCTCTCCCTTTTTTGTCTTCTTTTCAACTGTCATGCTTGAATGCATTGGGAAGATTGTGTCTTCATGATTCTTGTGTTTACAAGTGTTTGGATGTGGAACAAGCTGCTTTATTTTGTTCAAACCTTGAAAAAAACAACACCTGAGCATCTACAGGTTTATTCAGTGGTTAAACAGAACCTTATCCTGTCATTGTCAGTGCTGGAGGACAGGAATCCTCCTACAAGGAGTCTGAAATGGCATCTGTGCCTCAGTGCACACACTTTATTCTCTTAAAAAAGAGTGAAAATTACTAGTTCAGGTTTGGGTTTTTGTTTTTTTTTTTTTTTTTTAACAAGGCAAAAATGAAGCTGTAAATGGCACAAGGGATGTCAGGTCTTAAGTAAGATTGTTTCTTTACTGGAGCTGAACTGGGCCTTTCTTCTTAAATAGCCCCAGTGAGATAAAACCCTGACCAGACAGATATATTATGGCAAAAGACACACAACTCGATCTTCTTTTTACACCACAGATTAATCCCAGTCCTCACTTTACGATTTTAGACAATCTGGGTAGGAAGCAACACTAGTGAGAGTGCTCTACATTTGTTATTTTGGCTTTGCAACTTGTACCAGATTGTCCTCGATTGCATCTGCAAAATACTGCCTAACTGAGTGAAGCAGGCAGATTAAAGCACAGCCTGGAGTCTGTTCCCCTTTTCTACATTTAGGAGGGCAGGCACCAGCATTTGTGCAAAAAGAGGACTCATTTCCACTTAAAATTTCCCCCTAAGAACGTGTGAGATTCAAGTTTGGATGCCAATGCCACGTTATTGCTCTGGAAATGTTCACTTTTGTCTATCATCATCAACAATTTAATTTCTCTTTTCAGAGGCAGATCAGGAAATTTAAAAAAAAAAAAAAGTGAAAGCAAATACTATAATTTCTAATTTCATTCTTAAAATAAGGACTGCCACCAGGAAAAAAGAAAAAGACAAAAAAATATCTGCATTCCAGCTCTGAAGAACATGTAGAAATATAGCCAAGGCTGACAGGCTTACAGTGGTGGTTTAATGGAGTCAGAAATCTTTTGAACAAGCAGGAGCAGCAGAAATTATCAACAAAGAACAGCATTCAAGTGGCAGCTTGCTCCAAACCACTTCCCCATCCATCTTCAGAAATCTGGTAAAACTGCACATTTCCTCATATTTTACAAGAATGAGAATTTTTGAGGGAGATGAGCTATTCTTTTTTGTGGTACAGTGCTGCTCCTTACACAAAAGCATTAGCTGGAAGGTGCTTTTTATTTGTGTGCAGCAAAATGCACACACAAAGAAATTCTGGCTTGTGACAGACTCCTTTCTATTTATTTTGCAAAAAGGAGTTTCTCTGTGGCTCCTATCTAAAACAGCTTTGGCAACACTCTAATGAGCAATGCTCTCCTCAGAGGCATCACAGCTATGTTTCCTCTTCCAGCAGTGAAATATTCCAACATTGTGAGACATGGGTAAAATCTCTGCCATTTATTATTCATCCTGGCAAGGCAGGGATGTGCTGAAGCTGGAGGGACTGCCACACACTTCCATTCATCCGGGGGAAAGCTGGCAGTTACCTGCACTCTCCAAGACAAGGAATATCCACTGATAGAGAGACAGAACCAGGCTCAGCTCTTTCCAGCTTTTGCTGCCTGTGCAGAAGTCAGCTTTGTCCAATTTGATTGTGCATTCACAACATTTCTCTTGAGTTCAAGTCTCTCACAGCAAATAAAATAATCCAGCAATTCATAAAGCCTTAGAGGTTGCCTTCTGATCAGCAATACCCATGTTTCCATATCAGAGTACAGAAGTGGCAACAAATTCTTTCCATAATGAAAGCTTGTGAACAATGTTAGAGTCAGATTTTCTTTCTTTTAAATTTAAAAAAATTAAGAAAATAATAGAGAAATTACCTATGTTTCTTAATTTAAGGAGCTGTTCACTGTTTAAAATCTGAGCCACACAAATGTTACTGACACAGAGTTGCCCCAGAGTTACAGAAACTTTACCAAAACCTGGGGCTGTGGGGACAGGGGAATATATTACAATAATATCCCAGAATTTTGCTTCCCAGTGCCTACTGCCTAGGGAACAAGAGGATGGACTAATGATTGTCCCAACTGCTTTCAAAAATAGGTTTCACCACTGCAGCAAAACCCCCTACAATGATTCACTCTTGGTTCTTGAACTCCTCAGTTATGAACAGATCAAAGAAACCATGCAGCAAAGTAATGCTGAGCAGAAGGAAAAATCACACAATTAAACTCAGTCTTTCCCAGCACCACAATTTGATGTTTGGCCTGGGGGTTATTTTGTTTGTTTGTCGTTTGATTTTTGGCTTTTGGGTTTTTGACACAGCTGTCTCCCATTTCAGGAAAAACATATATTTTCATCCACCCAGGACGAAAAAGTCCAAAACAGAGCTGCTTCTTAATGCAAAATAAACAAAATGTTTCTTGTTTATAAAGGCAAATTTAAAACTCAGGCCTTCAGCCTCTGTCTTAGAAGGCTGGGATAAATGGTTGCCTCAAATGCAGGAGGCACCTTAAAGTTGTTCCTTAATTAAAAATTGTTTATAACTGAAGGATTAAGTGTTTATAAAAATGGCTGAATAGAGATGATGTGGCTGATTTGCATTTAATCAGAATTCAAGTTTGAAAAATAAAACCCTGGCCTCACTGAAGAGTCAGGAAAAAATGACTTTGAGGCAGCTGTTGGAAAGACTCAACTTTTACAGCCAGAACAACACCCATAATTCCAGCATTTTTGAGGTGGTCTGTCATACTGAGCTCTTATACATAGAGATTATTATGATTGTTAATCATTGCTAGTGAATGTTATCAAAATTAGGAAGTTTGATAACCAAACTCAGCCATCCAGTCTGCATGTGCTGAGCAGGGAAGAGCCAGAAGAGCAGGGCAGCTCTCTGATAGATTTAGTGTTGGCAGAAGCTAAAACAAAGGTTTTACCTTTAGGGAAAAGGAAAATTATTCAGAATCCAGTATCTCACAGTGCCTAACACGCCTAAAACAAATTGGATTTCAAAATTTAAACACTTAACCTTATAAGAGCACGGCAAGGTTTTGTAAGGTCACCCAGCCAGCTGATTGAAAAAGCTGCTCTACTCATTTCTCTCACATCCCTCTCAGCTAACACTGCTTTCACTCCTAAACTGAAAAATCAACATTCATAAATTCAGTCATCTGATAACGCTGCTTTTTAAAGGCTTCCCATCATTTGCTGCATTTTGGACAACATTGGTTTGGAAAAGAATTGCCTTTAGGATTAAAGGAACATCCTCTGCTTGTGAACTATTTCCTGTTGCTTATCAAATGAGAATTTACTCAGCTTAGAGCCACCAAATGACCCCAGGGCCTTCAGTACTTACAAACATGAGCCGTGTAGGGATGTTGTCTGATTGCACCAAGGGATTTTTGTACAGCCAGATCTCCTCTGGCTGGATCACTCGCTGGAATGGATCCAAAAATTCTGTAAAACTGGAAAAAAACAATGAAAGAGAAAAAGTTTTCACAATTTGAAGTGATGACCAAAACCCCCCAGAAGAGTTCTGCTCATTTAGAACTTCTCCCAAATTTGACTATGACATAGCACGTATGAATTGACCTTATTAATAAATTGCTACATTGCCATCCTACCTCGCTGCAGTTTAGTAATACAAACTTTATAATTACACCCTTCAGAAAATGAGTTTCAACAGTCTACACCTTTGAAGTTGTTCTACAACTTTATAAAAGTTCCATAAACCCTACTGTGGAGAATTTTTCTTTTTTTCTTTTTTTTTTTCTTTATTTATTTTTTTTTTTTTGTGGGAAAAGTGTGCAAATAACACTGTGAGATTAAATAAATCATGTAGTCATATATTATCAATTTATAATCTTGTAATCCAGCCTTTTACCCTGAAGAGATTATATAACAAATGTAAACTATAAAATGTCTTTCAAATGTCAAGATCCAGACTTTGAAGCATGACAGTTGCATTTGCAGGATCACAAAGCAAAAGAAAGAAGAAGCCCAGAAAATTTCTTCTACTGACAGAAAAAAGAGATAACTTTAGAGAATATCTCCAAAAGAGACTTGCTCCTAAAACAGGATGGGCTGTCAAGCTTAAGAAGAATCTAAGTCTATCAGAAATGTCTCATTCTACCAAAACAATTTTGATTTCATTATTATGTCTATTAGCATTCTTACAAAGGAAAACAAAACAAAACAAAACAACCCAACAAAAAAATCCACCCAAATAAACATACTAAATAACCTCATCATTCTGTAATTACATTATTTTGCAATTAAGAGCATCAAAATAAAATGTTGAGGCCTGACTGTTCTGTAGAAAATAGTCTGTGCGGGGTTTTTTTGTCATGCACTGAAAGAAAAAGCAAAACCCAAAACCAACCAACCAACCAACCAACCAAGCTTTCTGAAGCTGGGCAAAATAATTTCAAAATCACTGTTGAAGGAGAAAAAAAAAAAATAGCTGCAGAAGGCAGCAGATGTCTCTGTGAACAATACAGAAATAGAAAGTAAACAGTTAAAGGAAAGAAACTGTAAAAAAAGAAATAACTTTTTTTTCAAATCTTCCCAAAGAGCTCAACTGCTAATTAAATTTTTATGCCAAGACTCATAAGAGAACATTTCTCTTCTTTTTTGAAGCATCACCAGTAGGGTGAGTGGATATGAGATTTCAGTAGCTTGAAGGCAATTCCCTTTGTACTCTATTAAACAATCATGAGGACACACTGGTTCCTAAGCTGCCTGACACTTGGTGATTTATGTTCCTTTGTCCCAACCAAAAATACAGTCTATCACTATTCCTAAGCTTGTTTAAAGGATGAGATGTTATAAGAAATGAATGCAGGCCTTGGACAAAGAAAAGTGGGTTTGATCCTTTTGTTTTATGGCCCAAAGTACAACCTCAGTCATGGAAGTGTCCCCTGGCAGCAAGTTCCCTTTGTTTTAGTACAGAAAAATTTAGTCTTAGCTTTTTGGCCTTTTTTCTTCGTTTTTACATATTCTCTCAATATTTTTAACAGCTTAGCAAGCAAGATTTCAAACCCTTCAGCCTGCTGGCGTGTCTTTAAGGCATAAAAGGAGTCCCATTAACTTCCAGAGCCTTTAGCTGTGACTTTCAAAGCAGCCCCAGGGGAAAGAGGAGCCCAAATTCCATTAAAACCATCAGTGAGCAGCAGGTGCCCCAATCCCTGGGGTTGCTCTGGCCATGCCAACAGTGCTGCTCACAGCCCCACACCCAGAAAAACCCTGTCACCTTGATTTTCCTCACCTTCTGATGTTTGCATTTCTTTAGTGAAGTTCTCGTGGACTTGCATGTATATAATGCATATTTTTAGAACTTGTTTTTATCTTGTTTATGTAGATCTCCTCTAGGAGGAGTTACATGAGTCACTGTGGTTTTCACCAACGAGGTTGGAGGAGTGGCAACTCCATCACCCAATCTGTTGGCTTTTTTAGAAATCTACATATTGGGGTCAGAAATTATTAATAAATCCTTTCTTTGTCTGAACTGGACAGAGTGCAGTCTTGTTCCTTCATGTCCTACTGCGACAAAAACACTGCTCTTTTTGAGGTCTTCGAGGTACATTAACTTCATTTCCATTTCACAGCGTGCAGCCCTTCAGGATCATTTCGTGCCAGCCAGAGCCAGGTAACAGCACACTAAAAGCAGTTTGGGGATGATATGGACTCATAACTTGGGGTTATCTTTTTATGAAACCATTCACTGATAGTGCAGGAATCAGGCAGAGCATAAATATCCTCACAGGGGTTTTGACCTGAGCTTGCACAGTGGTTTTCATCTCCCATGAGCAGCAGCAGGATATCATTTGGCACCCCACCTTATGGTTTCCACTACTGCCTGGCCCTCATCACACAGCAAGGTTTAAATTTCTGCCTGAGCATCAGCTAAAGGGTGGTTGGTTGGCAGGAGAGGGGGAAATTGGGGGTTTTTCCCTTTTACTTTTTCTCTCACGGACAGATCTTGTCCCAAATACCGAGTGACAATAACTGAGAGGACAGAGCAGTACACATGGGATGGCAAAGCACCAGGAGAGGATGAACAGGAATTTGTGATTGTGACACCCAGACTTTCATCCCAGACACCTAATGGATGACCCTCCTCTTTTCTAAGCTTCAGCTGTTGATAAGCAGATTTTATCCTCTAATTACTCTGCCTGCATGTCCCCAGTTGGGGTAAACAACGAAAAGATAGCAGATGTTCATGAAGTTCTCTTACAAATCACCTAAAATATAAAATTTTAAAAATTGGCTTAGGTTAACTGTGGTTGGGCTGTTGAGAACCCCATTTGGCATGTTTGTACATGGATATTTCCTCTAGTATTCCCCAAACTGGCTCTCAAAGCTAGGAGTAAATGCTTGTCTAGTGTACCTGCCATGTTAAATTGTGCAATCAGTTGTTCTGCAAGGTTGTGAGCGGTGCCAGTGGTGCTGAAGTTGGCAATAATTGGCCTAATTACAGAGTATGTGCACAATTCATAACTCAGGGTTTGGTGTAGGGGCTTCCCACAAGTGATCCAGGCTAGGAGAGAAAGAGCCCAGAGTTTGCATCAGCTGGGTGCATTGAACATTCTCTGTTCACATCACCTTGGCCCACATCTGAATTCAAGACCTCAATTTACCCTTTCTGAAAAGCACTAACAGTGGGGAAAGCATTCATGTCATGTTATTTGATGTACCTGGAGAGAATAATTTATTCTCAAGCCATGAGAAAACCTAGGTTTGTTTGCTGCCTACAGATAATATTATGGGAAAAAAAAAAAAACCAACCCGTAACTTCTCAGAGGTTATTTTACAACTTCCTGCAAAAAAAAGGACAAAATATGAAAAGCTTGAAATGTTCTATGGCTGGCATGTAAAGATTAACAAAACTGAAAGAGAGGGGATGGTGATGAGGGGAGATAAGAAGCAATGCCTGTGGTTTATCACCAGGATCCTGCTCTCCATGGAGCTGCAGCAATTCAGGCTCTGAAATGCTGCTCTCTGTGTGTATCAGCACGATGAGATAGCTTTGTGTCAGCTCAGAGGTTAGCACAACAAAAGAGATCTGAGCCATTTAATATCTAAAGTAATTTGGGAAATCCACAGCTCCTCAGCCATCAAGAAGAGTTACAATGTACATGGCCAAGACCCAATTATGAATGATGAGAGAGGAAGAAGCTGGCATGAATTAAAAATATAACTCCAATAATATAAACTATACTTTGATAGCAAAAGGAACATTCCCTGAGGTTAAGGGACGCCACTGGGTGTCAAGAGATTTGGTGTTTCCTGAAATGGTTTTATAAAGCAGTACCAGTATCAGAGTAACTCTTAATTCTGCAGTTTATTTATTAACTGGTATTTGCACATGCCAAGTATGCACTGCTGACAAACACCCAGCTATGGCTTTAACTTCTCCAGAGAAATCAAAAGGAAAGAGTTAAATTTTAAATATAAATCCGAATTTATATTGCAATAGGTACTGAATGCAAAAGAAGCGTTTCCATCAGAATAGACCAAATGTTTTATGGGTGCTTCACAGACTTTTATGGAAATGTGTTACAGTAAATATCATTTTTAACTGCACTAAAACCAATTAAATACTGTACACTCACACTGACACAGAAACACCAGTATCAATAAATTATCCCTTTTTAACAGCTAAAAACTTTTTATTTCCCAGTACAGTGTCATGCAGTGTATACACACACTATTTCTGATTAACAATTTGAAATACCTATATACTGCTTTATTAGGGCTGCTAAAGACAAAGGGCATGGGTAATGTTTTTGAGGTTTTTATTTAATGTCACTGGCAAGAAGAGGACTGGTTCTGGAGAGCAGCTTTGGCTTCAGATGAGTCAATATTACTTGATGGAAAATATTTCTGAATACTTTAAATTAGCTAGCAATTGCAGCGTGACATTTAATTAGCACATATGCCTCCATTAGCCCCTCAGATATAAAAGAAATCATTTTGATTAAGGAAAGATTGAAAATAAATTCTGATGCAGTTTTAAAATACACAGCTGTCATATTTCCCTGAACTGCTAAAAAGAGAGAGTTTCCAGTATTTTCCTTCAACCCTACTGATAGGTTTCCCAGATTTCCACCACATACCCACTGATTTTAAAGATTTATATCAGATTTTTATATAACTTCTTGCAAAGATGAATGGGCACCCTCTCTCCTCTCTCCTTGCAGCCAACACCGCTCCCAGCAAGGAGGCAACAGCTGTGGAGCCTGTGCTCACTTAAAACTCAGATCTCAAACTAAAAACAATGCAGACACAACAGGAGTCCTGCAGCTTATGAAATCACATATAGATGAGATATATACTAGGAATACCAAATATGAAAGAGCAAACCAATGCTAAAAACACAGAGCAGCCTGGAGTGGAGTTTTAGAACCTAATGTCAGTTTTCTTTGCACTTAAATTGATATTGTCCTTGTTTTCTCAGCCCCTGGCATTTGAACTCTGACTAAGTAAAAAAATTTCCTTGCTGTGACACAGAGGAAAGGGAAAGGATTATCTGAGCAGGCATGAACAGCACAAGAACAAGAGGTTAACAAAGCTAGGAAGTTGTTCTTGTGCACCTGAAAGGTTCCAAAAAGTTCCAGTCCATGCATTCTCCTTGTCAGGGGCTGAGCCTTTGCTAGCAAGTAGAGCTAAACATCACTGAGCATCATCATTGCCACCGTGAATCAAGAAAAATCCCATTCCATGGGAATAAAAGGGAGTTCCAAGCCTTAAAGTAGTTAATTGGCTTCAATAGAGGATTTTCACCATCATACCTTCCTCACAGAAGGGGGATATTTGGAAATGAGCAAAGTGAAAGGAAGGAAGAGGGAACAGTGTGTCATGCTGCATTGCAGCTTTGATCAGAAGGGCAGGAGACAAGAGGGACTATAGTGAACCCTGAAAAAAACAAAACCTGCTGCAAAATGAGTCTAAGTCATATATTCTGACTTGTTTTTAATATTTACAACTTTCCTTGACCTAATAATGAAAGTCATCTTTGTGGCTTTGCTTTCTGGTCAGCAGAGTATAAAACAAACCCTTGTGGAAAAAAAACAACTTTGTTTTGGCATTTAGCTGCTCTTGGGGTGAAAGAGCTGCTCAGTCCTTGTGATCCCTGCTCACATGGAGCAGTGCTGCCCCTGGAAAACAAGGCAAGGAGGTCAGAGCTGCTGCTTATTGTGTCAGGGTACAGCTCTTCAGCCCATCCAGAAATGTACCAGAAATAATCAACAGAGGCAGTTTTACAGAAATAACCAATATCAGCCAAGTGAAAATGACTGGTTCCTGCTTTCATTGCATTATCTCTCCTCTTATCTACAAAAAAAAAAATTATGGTATTAGTTGTTGCCTCTATCCTCTATTTTTATTAAATATACCCTATGATACAAGATATTTCACAAAAGCCATGTTAATGTGTGTTTGGGGAGGAGAAAGCAGAGGGAAATTAAATCATGAGTTCTGCAGCTATTAGAAGTGTCAAAACTGGCAGCTGTACATTATCCTAAAGTGAAAAACAGAATTCATATTACAGGCTTGAATTAACTAAGCACATGTCTGAATAATGAACCCAAACACACTGCAGACAGTCAAAATTTTCCTCTTGATGTTTTTTATGCTTATTTTGATTACATCTCAAACTGTTCTCAGTCAAACTCTCCACAGTTCCCTGCACAACCACACAGCTTCACAGCAAATTGATGGAGCTGAGTCTGGTAAAGTTTTGGGGATTTTTTTCCCCATACCTACATGTCACACGCTATTGATCATGTTTGGACACAAAATGAAAGCTGGAGTAAATTCATGACTATGCTGAGCTTCTCTCTGTGAGCAAATCTCCCCCTCTCTGTTATCTCTATCCACCCCTCACTCCTCCTCCTAACAATATTCCCAATAAAATCCAACTGTATTAAAGTCACTCAGTCCAAAAACACTTGGGAGCAAACTGCAAGGTCCAGAGTATGAGTAATGATTAAAAAATTAATAATATGAAGATAAGAAGATCTGACAATGAGGAAAAGGAACATCACTTTTTGTATTCTGTAGCACTCTCTGAGGTTCAGCAGCAATAGTTCCACTCCTGGAAAGCACCTTGGACACAGATGAACAATTATTGATGGTCTCTCTGCGGACAGGCTGTTAGATCTGTTCTCCCATCAGTGAGAACTGGCAGCTAATGGAAACAGAACCCTTTCCATCAGGTGAAATTCCCCTCTGTTGTCCTCCCTTTGCAAGGCTGCACAACACTGGGCAGGGAGCCACAAACCCTTCCCAGCTGAAACATTTCTGAGCTAGCACTTGCACCTCCATTACACGTGTTAAAGAAGCAGTAAAACTCCTCATCCAATAAAGGCCAAAATGTCAGACTGCAGAGTAAAACATTGCACCTCATCTAGGATTTCATTTTTTCCCACAGTCTGGTTAATGCAGAATATTTGGCACACAAACTGCCCTGCAGAAGGGACCATCACCTTCTGTTCAGTGTTGGCTGAAGAATTCTCCAAGTAATTTCAATTTGATATCTCCATTTCCTTTCCCACCCGGCAAGACGAGTCAAAAATCTCTTACAAGAAATTTCACTTCCAACTTTTACCCCCACACTGGGGCACTCTCAGGCAATATAAACCTCAGTCCACTCAGTGCTGCCTCCTCACAGCAAAGCAAAACTTGATGTAAAATGCTCTTAAAACACTTCAGTGTAACTTGCATTGGAAAACTTCCATAGTGGAGACTCTACCTATCCTGGGGCAGTCTATCACAGGGCTCCAAATCCTTCATATTAGAATATATTTTCCTCACACTCAACCTAAGTTTCCTTTGCTACAAATTTAAAAATCTTTCCTTTCTGTCTAATTCCCAGAGGATGTGAAGAGCAGCTTGTTGTCTGCATACACCTTAATGGAGATGTTTATCTGTGAAGATCATTGCCATGTCTCCTCAGATCTTCAGATAAAAGAATTGAATTATTTCTACCTTTCCTAGAAAAAAAAAAATTGTTTTTTCTACCTCTCTCACAATCTTCCTCACTCCTCCCCCCAACTCTCTGGAATTCCCCTGAATAATTAATCTCAATCAGCTTCTTACTATGAAAACATCAGTAGTTATCCTGTTACCTACCCTACAGTAAAACAATTTCCACTTACTGCATTACTATGCAATTTTAATTCAAATTCAGTGGTATTTTAACAAGGAAAATATTTAGATTGTAAAACCAGAAGTGTTTTGTAATGCAGAGAAACAAATACAATACACAGTAACTATAGCAATCTGATTTAAAATGAAGAAAAAAAAATCCCAAGCTAGTTTTCTATAGAATCATATCTATCAATCACAGAGTTTTTGACATATCAATGACTTGTGGCTCAATGATGACAAAATTAACATTTAAAGGCAAGGGAAAAATGTGAATGGAAGGTACTTTAAAATCCGTATAGTCATGAAAATCTTAGTTCAAGTGCTAGAACTGCTGACAACTTTGTCTCTTCCATGCAATTGGATCTATTGTAAAGCAGCTGTACTGACCCAGAAACAAGGGAAGCTTTCCTTAACCATCCAAGCCTAAGTCCCTGCCACTCATTAGTGGATCATAACCAATACTTTAATTAGTATTTAATTAGGGACATGAGTGCTGCCTTTAGCTTTCTGTCCTTCTCCACTAATCTTTGCAATACAGATGCAGCACTCAGGCATCCCCTGTTCAGTCCCAGCACAGTCCTTACTACACAAAAAAGTTACAAGACACACTAAATATTATCCTTAATTCATTTTAGCATCAATAATTCTGCCAGCTATTTCCAAGTATTGGCTTTTCAAAGTCACTGACAGATTGGGAGATCATAAAGATCTTGATTTACTGTGCCAGATATGAGTACATTCTCAGCAGTAAGACTATAATTTTTATTAAATTCTTTCCCATAAGAATCACAGGTGTGCCCCACCTTTACTGTGCTTAGATCTAAGTATAAGAATCAATTTATTAAAGAAAAAATTTCCCCCCAGGAACACTATCTGTAGCATTCTCACTATAAAACATCCTCAATCAGGCTAGAAGCAAATAAACACCAAGTGCCAAAGTCTGTGAGTAAATGGGATTCAACAACAAGATTCAACGAGAGACACAAAGTCACCATTTACTCCTCCAAAAATCTGGAGCAGATGCTTTGGCATTTACAATCACATCCTCTTTTAGCATGTACTCAGCTGGGAGTTTAGCCATGGTGATCAACAGTAAATCCTATCCTGTTAGCAGGACAATTAGAATTCCTGCCATTAAATCCCCTTCCCTCTTCCCATCCTTTCACTCCCTCTTTCCCCCAGACTCAGGGAAGAGAAATGAAATAACTCAGTTCCACAATCTGCAAGTATTACTACAACAGTCTGTAAAAACCAGAGTCTGCACAAAAAGACAGGCAGGTGCAATTTCCTCTGAATAACTGTTATCAAAGTCAGCAAAACCCTACCCTATTCCAATAAATAAAATACAAAAACAATGGAATCAGGAGTCTCAGCTGAACAGCAGGATGACACTGAGTGGATGCTGCTTCATCACTCCCCTCCTCAGCTGGAGGGGGAGAGAAAACACAGTGAAAGGCACCTGGGTGCAGGTAAGGACAGGCAGAGATCACTCAGTCATGGGCAAAACAGACTCGACTGAGGGAAACTAATCTAATCCCAGTAGGAAAATGAGAAAACAAAAGTCTTGGCCTTAAAACAGCTTTCCCACCCTTCTCTCCAGGCTCAACGTTGAATTTTTTCTCCCTCCTCTCCTGCAGTGGTACAGGGGGATGGGGAATGCAGACTGAGATCAGATCATCACAGCCACCAAAACCTGCCCATAAAACCCAGTCCAGCACCAAGTTTCCCTGTGAGCTCCCGGGTAATCCAGACACATCAGGACAGGCATTTTGTTCTGTGCCTCACATGACACCAGCTATAATTGGTATTTAGGGCCTTTTGTTTTCACAGTAACCTGGCAAGGACACAGTGCAGAGCAAAGTTGAAATTCGGGTTACTTTGTGGTGTATCAGGGAGTTAGAGGAGCTCCATGCCATTCCAGCTCTCCCATCACTTCAAAGGTGTGCCCGACTCTGCTGAGCCCTGGAACAAGTTTGTTGCTCAATATGCAACCTCTGATAGATGCTCTCAGATCCTAAGCACCAGAAAAGCTCTTTCCTACAGCAGGTCTTTCCCTTAACCCTTCATTAATCTCACTCAGTGATTTAGACTTCAACTTGCACCAGGAAACAAATATTTCCCTCCCTTTATTAACATGCAAATTACAGTTTACAATGATGCACCTATTTTGAAGCAGGTTGACAAACATGTTGATATTCTCATTTACTATTATCATTACTGTTTGTGAAACTAACACTGAAAAAGCTCCAAGAATGTTCAATGTGTTTGGCTACGTCATGACAAAGAATTTTTCAATTAACCGAAGGTGAGAAAAAGAAGGATTGCCCTTGTTTTCTTGATAAGAAATTGGGGTACAGAGAAATGAAGTCCAAGACTGCGAAGATGAGAAAGCAAAAATCAAGTTCCAAATGAAGTCAGAATCATGGGATGTTCAAATCAAGAACGGAGGACACAACGCCACTAAGAAGTCACCAAAAACCTAGAAACCTAGTTGAAACCTTCAACTAGAGAGCCAAGGATTAAAAGGTGCTTTGAATTCGTGGTCCAACTGCTTTGTGTAAATTCGCAGCATTTCAGTCAGAATGAGAGAATCAATCTTAATATCTCAGTCTGGTGATTTCTTCTCAATACCATCTTGGTTTTGCTACCTACAGTCACAATTTTCAGCTCAGTCTCTCCTCCAAAAATCCCATCCACGTGAGAGAGAAAATGCAAACACAATCTGGGAGAAGAGCAATGCAGAAGAGTTCAGCATTGTAGAACTTCCTCGGGTAATTGATTTTCTGTCGGTGTTAACAAGACAATACACAGCATCATTTATAAAGGCAACATATGCAGCCTATCCAGAAGACAACATGTCCTGACAAAGCAAGCTACTTGAAAGAGCTTTGCACACCAAATTATTTCATGCATATTCATAACCCGATTAAAATATTAATACTGGAAACTTGTAAGCAACACAACAGGCACAGAAACAGCTTTTATTGACTTACACCAGAAACTGAACATGGCACACACACAAGGGATGTCAGCATTAGTCAGAGCTGTAAACTCACACGTGTGCAATGTATATCTGTGTATTAGCCTGCAGATAAACATTTATTCCCAAGGGAGGCTGCTAATGAGACTGTGCTGTGGGGAAGATATCCAATTACTCCAAACGACATTTATATTTTAATCACATCACATGCACTGAGGAGCTCGAGGTTTGATGGAGCAATCCTTGAAAGACTTTGCCTTTTTAATCAATGAGCTCTCTAAACACCAGTGACGTGCTGTTGACAAGTCCTTGGGTTAAATATACAGCAACACACACAAATCCTCTCTCCCTGCCAGGAGGCAACAGTGTGGTCTTCTAAAACTTCTGAAACAGCTGCAGAAAGGTTTTCCTCATAGAAGATATCTAAAACACAACACCAAAAAATAAAGATGCCCCTCAGGCTCATTCTGAATTCATTTTAGGACAGACTAAAAACTTTGTTTTAAGGGCATCACTCCTGTGTAAAACCATCAGACTTGCTCACAAATCCTTTTATAATTGGTTTATCTGAGTAAAACCAAGTCAGTCAACAGTTTGCTTTCCTCAAGCAACCTGTAAGTGACAAATGCTACTGCACACATGGAGATGGAAGTCTGGTCATTTTTGACATGTTTTAGCACTAATCAGGCATTTTAAGATGAAATAAGTACAAAAAAAATGAAGAAAAACAGAGCTGAAAGACCCTAATTCAATCATACTTCAAATTAGCATTGTATTTTTTCTTTATACAGAATACATCCTCATGGCTGTTATAACAAACAATAGACCATTTCTATTTCTGAGAGCTTACATGAAAAACCTCACTTTAAAATTAAAACTCAGTTCTGTACTCACAAATATTTCCTGATAAGTAAAAACCTAAAAAAATATATATAGTGGGAATTAATCAGAGTCAAGATTTGACTGGAAAATATTTGGAACCTCATAACGTAATATATCATGTCAAATTATAGCACGAGAATTTTCTTCACCCTGGAATTAACAAACACCCATGTTCCATCAGATCAGTTCAGCCCAACCAAAAGGTGCAAGGATATGTATTTTAAAAGGTAAAGATTAATTTGATAGTTAAGAAACCAGGAGAAACTGGGGAGCAGAACAGAAATATCACTATCTTTGCAGTTTGTAACTTGCAGCTTGAGGGTAATTTTGCTGAAGGTACTCAAAGAATACTTATTTAACTTTGCAGCAAAGTGTGTATTTAGGTACATTTTTTACTGCAACCACCTTTTTTTTTTTTTTTTGTTTTTTCCTTTTTTTTTTTTTGGGTTTGGGGTTTTTTGCTTTT
>VWYP01033881.1:138930-171582 GCA_013400435.1 Pycnonotus jocosus
AGCTCCATCCCGCAGCTCCATCCCGGAGCTCCATCCTGCCCTCCACATCCCGGAGCTCTATCCCGGAGCTCCATCCCGCTCTCTCCATCCCGATGCGAGCGGCACTGGGCTGTCAGAGCAGCCCCGGAGCGAAGCCGCCGCCCGGCTCTACTCACACGAAGACCCCGAAGAGCAGCACCCGTATGCCGATCTCGATCGCCAGCTCCCTCATGGTGGGTCCCGGCGCTCCCGCAGCCCCTCGCCTCCTCCTCTCATGCCCGTGGGCATTGGGGCCGCCTCAGCCCTCCCTGCCCGGAGCTCCGGGGCCCCGCACCGAGCCCGTCCGGCCGCAGCCCCGGCCCCGCCATCCCTCGGCCGCCNGCCGGAGCCGTCCCGCCCGCCCCTCGGGGCCGCCCTGCGACATCGCCCGGCACCGGGATGCTGTCCCCGCCTAACGCGGGGAAGAGGAGCGATGAGAGAGCTTTTCCAGCCCCGTTTAACGCAGCGCTCCCCATCCTTCCCCGGAGAGCCGTGAACCCATCGGTGCCAGGGGCTGACATCCCGGGGCACCGCCGCCGCACGCTGGATTGCGGCTCTGACCGTGGGCTGGCGTGCCGGTGTTCGTCTCTGGCTCGTAATGAAGCCCTGCGCTGGGAAAGGATGGAGAAAAAGAATAATAAATGGGGCCGGCGGGAGGGAGCATCACCGCACACGGAAAACATCGGGTGCCCATAAAGGGCAATTGCGCACCAGACCACCCGAGCTGGCGCTGGGCTTGGCCCACTCGCTTCAGCTTTGCATAAAGGATTAACAGCTTTTGAACACGTTCTGCTGGATGTATTTATGTAACAGGCTTCCCACCTGCTCACACCTCCGTGCCATTTTATACCCTGCTCCTCATTGTTGATGCAGATCACCCAGCGTGTCACCCCTTGGTCAGATTCTGCATTATATGTGATATTATAGCCTAAAGGTGTCATTAATTCGGTGCCTGCTCATTCCCAGACATGGATTTAGCTAAATATGCAGAGGTTGTAATTATGTGGGACCCCAAATTGCTGGGATGGGAGAGAGGCAGCAAAACAAGCAAGGAGTTGCTTTACTCCTGTGATCTCTCCAATCTATCCACATTCCTCTCAATGGCATCCTCTGAGCTGCCCAAATCCTTGTATTGCCTTAGTCTACTTTTGCACAGAATTCATTGAACTTCCTCCTCCTTTAACTTGCTAAGCATGGAGAGACTCCTGAACGCCTTTAGTGTAAGAGAGTTTCAGCCTTAAGTCATGAAATGCAGCACACTAATTCATATCTAAATGTCTTTAATTACCTGCTTTCTTGGGGCATTTGAAGGGGCATGTCCTTTAGGGAAGTGTTCACAGCTATTAACACTGCACACAGCTGCAGAACAACCATCAGGACTGCAGCAGGAATCCAATCCACTTCACTCCATGATTATTGCTGGAGAATTAATGCCAGAGAGGCTTTAATCTGGCTAATATATGCACTGTGCATTAAAGGGAAGCCGTGAACTCTGAATTAACTACTAAGTAGCAAAACTTTTATTGACCATGTTTGTGGAAGAGCAGAGACAGGAGATTCTGTACTAAACTCATCTACAGAGAAGCACACCAGTGCTAGATTTGTGGCAAGGAGTATGACTGAAACCCAGAAACTCCAGATGTGTGATTGGTATTGGAGAGAACACTAAAAATGTTACTTTAAAAAAATCTTGATCCCTTGTACACCTCATTTCATTGATTTTCAGACAAAGCTCAGTCAATTGTGTATAGTCTGGATTTTTAAAAAATCTAAATTGTGAAACCTCTGTATTAAACTGCTGCTGGTGGTGGTAAAGGACATGTCACCTCCCTTTGAGGACACTCAGCTGGTCTTCTGTTGTCAAATACTTGTGCTTTCTCTGGTTTCTGCCCCCAATGACTGAATGTGTACCTACACTCCTGATGGGTGTGCACGGGAATAATCTATGTTTTTATTAATAGGCAGAAATGGCCTCATAATTTGTGTGAATCAAGCCAGCTGTGAAACAAGGAGTTTTGGTTACAAATGAAACAAGATTTGTCCTGCTGCAGCGATCTGCTCGCAGTGTTCTGGCTCTCCAACATCCATCAGCTGATGGTGATTTATGAAGCATAAATACTTCAGACTGATTTTTTTAAAAAAACCAAAAACTAGATCCAGCTTGCAGCTGGCTCCTGAGCAAAATCTTGCTTTGACTTTTAAATTGAATATGTGTGGTAAATAGCAAGAAAAAGCTTTTTAGGCTACACTGTGGAATTAATCTACAACCCAGCAGGAGGTACAGCACAGCCACTGCACTACAGCACATTCTTAGAGCTAACCACAGTGATCTTGGGAACATCCTAGTTTTTTCTTCATCCCATCCCTACATCAGGCCCAGCAGGTGCCCTCACTGCTATTTATGTTTTTAAGAGTGATGCAGAGGAGAGAGGACTGATCCCACCCCGATGAAGGCAGCTATTGATTCTTTTAGGTGGGTAATTGAGGTTCCAAGGGCTTTTCTCTCACAAAGATCAGCTTCTCTTTGAGCCACCTGCAGCCAGCTTTCAGTCCTCAAAGAGATGTTCACAGCTAGAAAGAGCAGCACAGCTGACCTGGCTTTTCTGTCGTCTTTTACCAGGATGTGTGCATGTTTCTTACCTGCCTTGGGGCAAAATCTTGCAGCTCATGGTAATCTGTGCTTAAAAAAACTTGATTTTTCTATCAAAGCAGGTAAACGGCATCCTGCCAAAAGGCTGTGGAACTTAGCAAGCTTGAAGCAGAAGGGACATGACAAAAAAAGCAGGTGGTATTAACACCTGAAACTGAAACCAGGCAAGAGGCCCAATGCAACACATAAAAGTGAAATAATTTTGTATGTTTTAAGAAGGATTCCAAGCATGTTGAATAAAGTTTTCATACCTTTCATAGTTCTGACATAACACAGGAGCAGCTTGGCAGACAACTTTCATTTTGGAGTGATTTACACTCAGATTTGTCACAGGACATAAAACTGACATGAGTTCAGATCCACTGGGATCAAATATTAAGACATGTCTGGATGAACAACATTTCCAGTTTTCCATTGCCTGAGTCTTAAGCATCTAGACAACCAGATGTTTAAGCAAAAACTGCTGGCCAAAGAAACACTAAAATCCAGCCTGACATGACACCAGGGTAGCTTTTTATTCTTTAGCAATTACACTCCACTGAACAACCCACTTATTCTTTGAAAGATATAAATGAAGGGCTATTTTAGCTCTTTATTACATTGTCTTTACTTCTGTCAGTATTTTTCTCTTTTTGCCTTCTACCACTTCTTTTCCTGCCTGTTTGAGTATTTAAATCTAGGTCACAATGGGGAAAATCCCCTTTTCCCCTTTATTTCATGAATACACCTTCCCTGTGCTGCACACCCAGATGCAGTGCACAGCCCTTGGCTGTAGATTCAGCTCTAGAGGAACTCCAAAGTCATGGAGAGTTTTGTTAAAAAAAAAACAGAGTCAAGACTGAGGTAATTTTTTTTTTATTCTGTACATGTCTACACAGATGGATATGACAATGGGAATTTCCTATTGTCATTGGATTTGGCTTCTATTCCACACACATTGCTGTTGGTCTCTTTCCTAAGTAGTTATTGGTACTCTGATGGACAAAAGGAACTTCAGGCAATAAAACTCCAAAGGAATTAAAAACCTCAATCAGCATGATGCAGCCGTGCACGCCTTAATTGCCCTGGATATCATATTTGAAACATTTATAAAAGCAAATCGTTAATGCTTCTGTTTAGTTACTGTGCAGGTGCCTCCAGCTGGCTCCTGACTGTGCCTAATTAAACAGTTCTAAGCATTAATGCATCGGCGAGTTTCAGCATTTGCTGTGGAATGAAGGTGCGTGGGATATTTCACCGGGGAGTTTTTTGGGGGGTGAATGTATGTGCTTGGGGCCATCTGGTGGAGCAGAGCTACAATGCACTGACCGTGCTGCTGCCCTGCCCGGGCCACACTCACCTGGACATTCCCTGGGCACTGAGAGTTTCAGACTTTCTGTGCTGGCAGGCACTGATCCCCAAGCAAACACTGCCTTTGACCTGAGGCCGTGGAAAAGGATTCCAAAATTGAATAATTACACTGGGATTATGGGTGTGGAATTTGAATAGAAGTGTGTGATATCACAGGGTGGAAAACTTAGAGTTTAAGGGTTTAGAATATAGTTTTATATATATATATAAAGTAAGGTGGAGGTTTTAGGGTGTAGGCTAAGTCTTTCTTTTTTCACTTTCTTCTTCATGGGTCTGGGTAGTGTTTTGTAATTGGATAGAAAAGTTCACATTGCGGGTCATGGAGTGGTTGGTTATTGGGTTAAAAGTAAAAATAATTTAGGTGTAATTTCTTAATTGGACAGTTTATTCTTAAAAGGCCTTGCAGAGAAAGAGATACAGCTCCATCTTTACTTTGTTAGCTTGAAGTGCTGTAGAACTCACAGCTTGTGAGACTGTAATAGAGATAAGAATTAATAAATATCTGAGTCCAAACAAGAAATACTGTATTGAGCATTTAATCCTGACTCTGGCAGAAAAGAAGATAAAAAGCAACACCTGAGCATCCCAGACGTCCCAAACATCCCAGACATCCCAAACATCCCATCCCTACAGAACAGCCAGCCCTGTGGGCTCTCCTCTGTCTGCTGTCCATGGAATTTCTCTGCTGAAGCCTGACTTGTTTCAAAATATGTCCTTTATAACTCTTCTAGATCAAGAATTGACATATTTGCAGCCAGCACACCACTGCCCCTGATAATCAGCATCTTGGGGAAATTTGATTCGTCTAAACAATTAAATTTATGTACACATGAAACTGAGATAAATTATTTATGAGCCAATTGACATTTGCAGCACTGGTGCTGTCAGTACTCCCCACACTCTGTATACTATTATGGGGTTACAGTTGTAAAAGTATTCATGCTCCCATAATAAACTTGTGATGAATTCAAGTCTTTAACCTTTACAATATTTAGTGCTCTTGTGCAGTGTTTAACAGCAGACTGTGACTTCAGTCTGCTATCTTTAATCTTGAGCAACACTTCATGCCAAGAATGGCGTTATTGACTTCAATGAAATTGTGTGTAATTACCTTTTTCTCTTTTTCTTTTATTTTTTAAGGTTTTCTAAATGTAGTAGAAACTTGCCAAGCATTGCTGCAGCCATTTCAAATTGCTCTTGACTTAAAAGGGAGCACAACGATGCAGGATAATTAAATAGAAAAGGGAAATGGAAGAACAAGGTCTACATGAGTAGAGGAAAACAAATAAAATGGCCAATTTTCTTGGACAGGAGTGAGCTGCAAAACAAACAGTGCAGAGTTTGATCATGGCCCTATGGTTTGGTACTGGGAACAACAAAGGACTGTTTGTTCATGTTTCACTTGCATTCTTGGAAACCACCGGCCATTTCTCCTGGATTCTGGGTAATAAAGAAGCCAGAATTTTGAAGCTGCTCACAGCAGGAATTTGTTCTAACCCAAATTTACTGGAAATATCCCCAGGCAGGGTAAAGTAGGGTGAGGCAGTGTATTAATACAGTTTCAGGCTGCATTCCCTCTTTAAGCATGCCATTTGTTGCTGTGCCCCAGGAACCTCACACTGTGACTGGGCAGGATCTGCATCCCCAGCCCTGGAACAACAAACTCTGGATTCTGGGGGCTGTGCTCACTGCAGGGCTACCTGAGGGCTCCAAGAACAATGTACCAGGGATTTCCCAGCAGGAATCACATCTTGCTGCTGTTCTGGGGGCTTCCTCAGCCACTGATAATGTCAGAGATTTCTAGGAGGAGAAAAACAGGATTTTCTGCTTGATGAGAATGAGAGCAGTTTCTAACTTGTAGCTCTGAGCTACTGCAAAAGCCATTTCCAACCCAGGAAACAACATCAGGGACCTAATTCCTCTTTAAATTCTGTGATGCTGTGAGATTGGGTGCAGTGTGGCAAAAGGAGCATTTTACTTTTTCCTCACATCAGTTACAGGCTGAAGCACATGGTCAATAACTGCAGAAGTGAAAGTACCCTTAATTCCATGACTAATTGGGATGCACTGATGATGTTTTGTCAGACCCATAACACAGGTCAGAGGAGAGCTGAAACATCCTGAGTTAAAACCAGTTTCCATGAATGCCACTGAAGGCAAATTAAAATTAGACATGAACCCTTCGTGCTGTTTGCAGCTGAGGTTGCAAAATGTTGTTTCCCAACTTGAACCCTGGAATTGATTCTTCTCAGCACTTATTGAGTCATAATTTATGTGTTTATTTAAATACCAAAGTCATTTCTGTCTGGCCTCTCTAGCATGATGCAGGCTACTGTCAAATGAAGATGCTTGGTTTAATTTGTATCATTTTCAATTTATAATAGAGGATATATTTTACCAGTGCTCAAGAAGATGAAGGACAGAGAAAACACTGAGGAGTATTAACTTCTGGATGTCTGGAAAATGCATTCACAATTTCGTTTTTTGCTGAAAGATAGGCTTGGTGCTTATTTTTGCACTGTGACAGCCTCATTTTCTTTGCCTTCTGTATTATCTATATTTAAAAAATCAGCAGCTCTGCAAGTTGAGTAGGCTGAGGAGCTGATTGAGTCTGTGTGTGTGTGTCACTGCTAATTTTGCACATTTTGCTGCAGTTCCTCAAAGTAAAGACTACTAATTAATTAAAGGGTGATTGAATCTCAGCTTACACCACCAAGCAGCCAGAGTTCCAAGCCAGTTTTGTCATTAATGTTGCCATGCAGGGGAAGCATACAGCATTCCTGGAATAACCCTACAAGTTTGGACACCCTGAGCTGGCAAATCCAGATGCATTTCTCGAGGTGAGCCCACCCTACCTGAGTGGAAAATGATAACAGCTGTTGATAATGATGAATTCCAGCCACAGGCAGCGGATTTAGATTATCTCCCCTGAGCTTGGTGCCATCAGCATGGATGCTGATCACTGCTTATGTCACCAATATTTAGGTTTCTTTTAATGAGGCAAATTTGTCTCCTTTCAGAAGTAGAAATAAGGAATTTCTGTTAGTAGGCAACTTCCCCTCAGAAAGCCAAAGGCAAATATTAAGTATTTATTTGACCTTTTTTTAAACACATTATGCAATTTTATGCATTGATTTATAAATAGAGGTGTTCAAATAATGGAGCAAAATCGGTTCATGCATATTTTACTTTTCAAAACTGCAGTGAGGTTTTAATCAACTGGTTTTAAATAATGAGCTTTTATGCTGTTTGGGGCTAGAAAGGAAGCTGTTTAACATCACCAACGCTGCTGTGTGTAAATATTGAACTGCAGAACTACTTTTGGCAAAAATGATGCCTTC
The DNA here is from genome assembly GCA_013400435.1 of Pycnonotus jocosus. NCBI lineage: Eukaryota > Metazoa > Chordata > Aves > Passeriformes > Pycnonotidae > Pycnonotus > Pycnonotus jocosus. The sequence goes on from VWYP01033881.1 coordinate 146,290, forward strand.
CTGCTGGGCAAGTACCCACAAAAGGATCCTGCTGTGGATCCAGCCACAGATTTCCTGGTTTTGAAAAGGATCTCAACTCAAACTAAATGAAATTGTGCCACTCCTACAGAATTCCTGACTGACCAAAATGAATTCTGTGCGTTTATCATGACCAATGTGGGGTCACAAGGGCAATAATGATTTCTTGTTGGGGTTTAGGGAAGAATCTGATATTTCCCTGAATGCTTAATTTCTGCAGACAGAAGAGAAGGGGGTAGCTCTGCTGGCAATTCAACCCTCAAATAAAACAGAATTTCTGTTCAGGTTTCCAAGGGTTTTCATGGAAGGCTTGACATGTTCTGTGCTCTAATTTGTTCTAGAGGGAATATTTAACTCAACCTCCATGGCAGTGGGCTACAAGAAAGCAGCAGGTTCTTACCAGGGTTAAGTTAGAGCCTCTTTGACTGAGTTGCCACTGAAATTGCAAAGATAATCATGAGCTAAAATGCTCTAAAATCTTCAGGAAGGCATTTAATTAAGCACACTGAAAAATAAGGAATAAAGCTTTTTTTTCATTAGGTTGACTTCCCTGATTATTCTGAAGTATATTTTTTTCCATTTCCTACTGATTCTTTTATTTAAAAGAATAGTACAAATAAAAGAGAATTGCTACTTTTAAAGAAAGACATGAGAAAACCCAATATCTTCAAGTATCTATTTATACATTTTTTTTCTTGAATAATTCATCCTTCTGTGGTCCCCAGTGAAGTTAATGATAATTTCTAAATTTGATGAGTAATCAGTTTTGCTAGATTTGTGTTGGATGTGACAAAAAAAGGCAAAGCAAACCAAAACAAAAAAGAACACATCTGTTTAATACTTAGACTGCTTTCTAAGTATTAAAATTTTTAAAATAATTTCCAGTTTTAGAATCCTAAGTCTTCTTATTTTGTCTTCCAGTCTTGTAATTTTTAACTCTTAGGATTCATATTCTCATGTCTTGTTTTCTTGCTAGTAAAAAAACAGTGGGTGTTTTCTAAATAGTTCTAAATTAACTCTTCATTGTTTGTATATACCAAAATGGAAGGTTAGCATTAGTAAAATAATGGGGGGAAAAAAATGAAAAAATAATTGGTTTGTTTGGGGTATTTTTAGGTGGTTCCAAAACTGCAGATCCCCACTTTGCCCAACAATCATGAAATATGGACGTGGGGTTTTTTTGGGAACTGGCATTCCATCCAAGCTTCCTACACTCAGGTGGAATAAATTGAATTAATGCATCCTTGGAGCCAAATAAAAAAGTTCATTTATGCTTAGTTTTCACTCTCTGTCATTTCTTTAAATGGCTTTTTACATGTCTCTTCCTCTTCCTCTATCTACTTTGCTTTTTTAATTCCTTCAAAGAGTAAATACTTTTTTTTAAAATTTTAATATTTTTTTTTAATTTTAATTTTTAATTTTGAGTTAATACTTAATTTAAGTATTAAGTAAATACTTAATACCCCGGCCCCATTTTCTTGCTGTGGGTGATCAAATCATATTTACTGGATTTGCAGTTTAGGTCTTGGTGGAGAAAGGGGATAAATTGCCAGCTGATGTTTCAATGCTGGTATTAACACAATTAATAGGAGTGATCCTCGTCAAGCTCAAGCCCTGGAATTGAGGCAAGTTTAGATTTACAGTGCTACAAAAGTATCAAAGCATTCTCCCATCAATATAATCCCAAAATAACCTGAATTTCTCATTATTTCTGAAGGGATCATGGCTTGCCCTCAATTGTAGTTTTCTGCAACTGTAAAGAGCAGTTGAAAGGCTCTGTTCTCTAATTCCTGCTAAAGGCAGGGAAAAAAGGAATTCTGCAGATTTACAGTTGCAAAGAAAGGTTTTAACAGTGGAGTGGAGAAGGTCACACTTTTGAATAAAGGAATAATCTTGTGATTTGTTTTAATGCTGCTTTCAGTCCACGGATTTGGGCTGAAAATTCCCATCCATGCTTTCAGGACATCCTTTAGATCCTGACCCAGACGACTTGTTTGGGTTTATTATTTCCTTGCTTTTGAAGGAAGCCTCTGGATATATCAGAAGAAAATATCACATGGTGTATTTGTTATGATGTGAGGGTACAAATGTTTATTTTTAATGAAAAGTTGCAGTTTTGAACTGCAGTCTGACAAGCTGTTCATGGGCACACCACAAAATCATCAGTGAACCCTGAAGTATTGGAAGGTTTCCACCTATTAGTGCAGTTTTATGATGCAACAATTGTAAATTTTAAGTAGTGACTTTTTGAGAAGGGCACTAAGCTCTGAGTTTACAAGGTTTAAATTTAGATGTACATAGATAGAGAGATAAAAGAAGCGTGATCTCATATGACTTTAAACTGTGAAAATACAGTGATGGAACTTTAAATACAGTGATGGAAAAATTCAGCAAATATTGTAGAACACATGCATCATTTTATAGGTATAAAAGGCACATTTTTTTCATCTATGAGTACTTACAAGTCAGGAGCACTGGATTTTTGCTCAGAATTTTCTTTTCAGTAAATGAGGACTCAATAGCTTTCTGCAATTTTATGACAGTCACAGATCTGGCAGAAAGAGAAATTTGTAACTTTGGTTTACCAGGGATCATTTGAAGGGGAAGTTCTGTGCTGGAGGACTTAAATCTTAAAAAAAATTGGGTGTGTGCTACCTGTTGTAGTAATGGTGATCCAAACCATGGAATAACAGAATTATTTAGGTTGGAAAAGATCACTGAGCCCAAAAATTAACCCAGCACTGCCAGGCCCACCAGTGACCCCTGTCTCAGACTCAGGATGGAAAGGAGAAATCCATATTTCCCAATTGTGGCACAGAGCTGCATCTCTTTTTGAATTTTCTGTGCCTTTCAAGCCATCCAAAGAATCAGAGCAATATTAAACTCCTGTCAAGAGAATGGAAAAGTAAGGCTAAAGCTTCAGGAGTTTTCCTTCTTGACAATAAACCTATTACAGCAACTTATTTTGTATCTAGAGCTGGCAAATAAGGCTCAGGAAATGTATGAGCAGCCAGGCTGGTTGCTTAAAGTGTCTGATTCACTCTCTGAAGTGTAAAGTGCCTTGAATAAAGAAATGCCAACAGAAAAATACAAAGGAATCAAAATTGGGTATTTCTTCAAAAGTTGTAGCTCTGTATAGATGGTAATGATACAAGCAGATAAAAATGAGAGTGAGAGAGTGAAAAAGGCTTAAGTTCAGCTCCTGAGCTGAAACTGGATGTTGCCATTATGCTTTATAACTTTAATTGTGTCATCCTGCTCTTTTATAAAGCCCCTTCTGCAGCAGCCTGATACTTTTGATGTTCAGGAGATTAGACACAGACAAAACCAGCCCTGTGCACTGTGGGCACCTGTGTTACACCAACACCTCGCAGTATTTACATCAATATTTTAAAATTTAGAATGCTTTCTTTACTCAAAATAGTGTTTTTTTCAAAACAGCTACAAGATGAAAGGGAGAAAAATATAAAAAGCTCTTTTTCCTTTGAAGAAAATATCGATTTCAAAGGCACACAAAGCCATCACAGTCTAAATTGAGATGAAGATAACAGCTCCTAACCAAAGCAGCACAGCCTAAGAACAGGAGTTCTTAGGAATTATTAAAAGAATTGCATAAATATTAAAGAATTTGAATATTACAGAATGCATCATATACACTCCTTTGCATATGTATTTATTACGAAAATATTATCTCAAATTGTTGAATGAATCAAACCTTGTCATGCCATATGGGAAAGCTACCAATTATTTCATTTACTGTTATTTCCTGCAATGTATCTACACTAAAAGAACTGCCAGATCAAACACTGTAATATGTGCTCCCAAAAACTTGCATTTCATATTGTCACTGCTAGGACAAAGGCAGCAATGACATTAAATACATCAAAAAGAGCACAGAGTTGCTCAGGGCTTTTTGGGGTGTCTTAGCCAGCTGTGAGGGGCTTCCCTGCATCTGTGCACGGCTTTTGCTTTTATTTGGATCATTTGTTATTTTCTCTTTAATTAAAACTTTTTGCTTTTCAAAACACACCCAATGAGACATCTCAGAAATTATTATTAAGCCATTAATATTATTATTATTAAGCTAATATTATTCTCAGAGGTTTCAGGGTGTGATGAACCCTCGTGGAGCTGATAACACACTGGCCCCATGCAGAATTTCATCATTGTACCCAGCCTGGCTTTCAGTTTTCCAAACCTCAGGGCAATTGCTCACCTCCCTTTGGGTGCCCAGCAGATTGCACTGCCTGGGCACATTTCACACTCTTTTGCTGTGACATTGAGGCTCTGCTGATTCCATCCACTCCTCCACAAAAATCAGGCAACATGCCAGAGGGGGAGATGATGGACAGTCCAACAGAGCTTATTCATTCACAATTTACCTCTCTAAATCCCTTTTCCTGTATTTATCTATTAATCAAATGAGAGTATAAATGCTAAAAAATGTCTGAGACAGCTGGAGTGATGATTTGAATACTGTAAAAAACAAGTGTTCCTCCTAATTTATATTTGGGCTTCCTAAGCTTTGTTTTTACAGTGGTTCAATTCTGAAAAGAGAACCCTTTACTAGTGGAGAAGAGCCAGGAAATGGGATATTTCAGTGTTATATACAGGTTAATGCCTATTTTCCATCTAACCTTATGCTAACATCTTGGTTAGTGTCTGGGATTGTATCTGCACCAAAAACTGAGCTGAATAACAAAAGAGAAAGGAATTCTGAGGGATTTGTAGGGATCTTATTGATCATCCAGTTATTAAAAAAAAAAAAGCCAAAAAAACCAAACCAAAAAAAAAAAACCAAGAAAGCAAAACAAACAAATAAACAAACAAACGAAACCCCCTAAGAGTGTTGAGCCAGAGAGCTGTTTGAGAATGGCATAAACAAAACCCATCATTATCTCTGCTGCAAAAGGGAAAATCACACTCAGATGCAGAGAGAGGTTAAAGTGCCAGGTCAGAAGTGGCTCAGGAGACAGGAGGGAATCTTTCAGACAGGTTTAGCTAAAGCCCTGGGATTTAGGGTCCAAATCCCTGAAAGAAGATGAGAGCAAATGCTGCTCTAATGAGCTCTAATGCCAATTATAAATGGCACCCTCTGCTTGGTCATGGAACTACATGTGGCATTTGCAAGCAACATGTGGGCTTTTAAAATCATCTGGATTTCTTCCACAGAGGAAAAAAATACATCCCTATTATGTCTTTTTATGGGTTTCACCTCTGGTGCCTTCTGCTTAATGATCAGTGCAGTACAAACCATCAGTCAGTGCAACAAAAAGGGGCACAAACAAGCCAGGCTCCTTGGCTGATTGATTTCCTGCTTGGCTGCAGGAGGGAATGGGGGAAATGCCTTTTCCTTGCCCTGTTAGAAGGTACAGATTACAGTGAGCACATTTTCAATATTTACTCAGTGCCTCTTGGCCCAGGGCTGGTGGTGTTTTCAGAGAAATGCCTCGTGCACGTATTCATAACTTAATTCCTTGCTGGGACCCCTCAGATCTGTGTCAATGAATGGGGGTTTAAGAGGCTGATACTTTAAAAAAAATTAAATATAATTTTTTAAAAAAGCCTTTGACTTTTCACATAGGAATTTTTTTTTTTTTTTTTTTTGTAAAATACACTGAAGAGTGCTTTCATGGGACTCAGGGAAAAGGGAGGAGAAAAGTTACGTAGGTGTTTTCAACCTTTAACACATTTGAAAATGCACCAGTAAACAAAGCAACTTACCTAAACTGCTGTAACAGTTGCTAAAACGTTTTTTGTCCCCTCCCTGCACTAACCCACACACATTTTAGAGATCTTTGTGGAAAAGCTCCCATTTAACAGCAAAAGATGNAATATATTATATAATATAGTACAATATATTTTATAGATAATGATATATATTGTATATTATATATTATGCTATATATAATAAATATATATTTATAAATATATTATAAATATATTATAAATTATATTTGGCCAAACTGACTCCATTTCTGTGCTACAGAAGTCCAGAGTAAAGCCAGCCTTAAACCTTTATTCAGTTTCTTTTTTCTGCATTTCTGTACTCTAGTAGATCAGAGGCTGTACAGCAGTTAATAAGCTAATAAATACAACATGAAAATTTGCCATGCACTCTGTTTATCATTATTTATGAATCCTATTACAAACAGCTCTTAGGGAATAAAAATTAAATCAGTGGTTTTGTCTTATATGGTGTTGATATAGAAAGGAACAGTGCTGGTGCAGAAATTTTATGTCTGTATTGGGAGGTGAGAGAAGAAATAGGGAAGAATTAATGCATGGTGTCAGGTATAAAAAGAGTTTTTCTGAAAAGAATTTTTCATTTAAGCCCAGTTGACTTTCCTAGAAATTGGGATCTTAAACAAAGCCTAACTCTGAACGTTTGTCCAAAAATCTGAATTCAACATGGTATTCATTTCAACATCATTTAGCATTTCATATGTTGTGTAATTTAAGATGTTCATTTCCACCCCCTTTGCAGTCAGGGCAGAAGAGCAGCACATTCAGAGAGGAGCACATCCTGTCCATTCTTGGTCTATTGAGATTTTATGATGGGATAAATCTCTTTATGAGCTGTCCATATGTGCTGATATGGCTGAGTACAATGCTGTTCAGGAATATAGAAATAAAGGCAGATGAGCAGAAGTTAATTAAAACATTTTAAGACTTTAGTTCCCATGAGGATTAAAATGCTTTCTAATTTTGTCTTTTTTTCTTTTATTATCATTTCACTTTTGCCTTGTTTTAAGCTGGCCTGACAACATTCATTAGTCAGGCTTAAAAATAATCCCTTTGTGAAGCACACTTAAAAATATGCATGGATTTTATTCAATCACCGACTTACAGGTCTGTTTTGTGTCACCTAGGCTCATGAACTTGGCACTAAGAGTGGCATTGCATTTGCAAGAGGTACTTTAAACTGATTTACAATATCTTAATAGAGAATTCTGCTTTGTCACAGATTTTAGCAGACCCCAGATATTTTTAAGCACACAGAGCTTAGTTCACAAATCAGTGGGAATGATGCAATGTTGCTGCAAAAGGAGGCAGAATTCCAAAAGAGAGCTAAAATTCTTTATGAGGATTGCCATTTTTAAGATCAGCCAATGCCTCCCGTGGCAGGGACACCGTTTCAGTTTTAAATTTTAGGCAATCACTGCTCCTCATGACTTGTTGCTCAGTTCACAGCCCTGATTTCTCACCAGGACACCCAGCTGGACCCAAATGAGGGTAAAGCCTCTTCCTTTCAAAATCAGTGCAACATAAATGAACAGTGGCACCAGGCAGGCTTTTATTTGTTACTCATTTGGAAGGAGTTATTTTATGATCTTTAAATAAAGAGGGGAAAAAAAATAAATATATGAGACTGCCCATCTCCTTGTCCTAGGAGTGATTGTGATTTCTCCAAAAGTTTCAACTCCCCCTCTGTAATGTTCTGTGCAGTGATTGAGTGGCAGTCATGCTGTTTTCAGAGGTTCCATTCTCCTCTGCCAAAGGCTAAAAATATGTCTGGTCACCAGTGCATCCAAGGTAATCCTATTCATATGTTGATGGTCCTTGAAAAGCCCTTCATTCCAACCTGGCAATGCCTGAGAGTTACCTCATTCTGCTTTTCCAGAATAGAATTTTTCCCTGAGTCCTGGCAGCCTCAAAGTGAAGGGGTAAAATGAGCCAGTGTTCAAAAAGATGAATGGGTAGGATGAAACATATCCATCTTTCATGAGAGTAATGCTAAAATTCACTCTCCTGTCTCACAGCTACCCATAAATTATGCCACTGGTTTAAAAATAAAGAATTTTTTTGTTGTTTTTACACAGAAGCTTGGATTCTTTTCTTTTGTATCTTTGGATTGTTTGTATTTTCACCTTTCCTCACAAGCAGGGTTTACAGACTCTGCCCTGGAGTGGGATCCAGGACAGTGCAGTGAGGGCTAGGGAGGCAAGAGGAAAGAAATTTATTTGGCTCTTGGAATATAAATCCCTGGAGCTTAATGCTCAGTATTTGGATTTTAAGTATAAGGGGAAGTTTTCTGGTGAAATGTGAGGGGTTCTTGAGCACATTCCCTCTGTCCCTTCCCACTGGGAGAGCTCCCACACCCTGCTGCAACCAGTCCCTGCCCTTGGCAGCTCCTTTCTGCTCAGGCCTGGCTTGATCTACAGCAGCTGCTACTCCACTGCCACCCTGACAAGCTTTTCATGCAGAAAAACAACAGCTTCTCTTACAAAAGACAAGGATATATCGTGTAGAAATGCAATTAAGGATATAGCTCTGGAGAAAAATAGATGTGGTACACCCATAACTAACTGCAGTCTCTTAGCTCTGATAAATCAGTGCAGAAACTGGAGCTGAAAAACTCTATAATATTGCCAGAATTACATATTGAACTGTCTAAAGGCTCCAAATGGGTTTTTGTCCTGCTCTTCACATATTGGCTTCCCCAGTAGCAGCTCAGATCTGCAATGTTGCAAAAATTGATAATTTTCCACACGTGAACTTCTGTTCTGCTCATCCCTCCCTTGCCAGGCAGGGAGATTCTCTCAGAAAACACTGGGATCCCACAAAAATGAACACAGGTCATGAATTATTGAAAGCAAGTATTAATATCTACAGAATTAATAATATATGTTGAGGCAAAGCCTCATGATTTTTCAAACCTCTTTTCTGTCGCTTGACTCATTGCTCTCTGCATGCAAAATCACACTCATAGAAGCGACACTATTATCAACTAAATATTGTTGCCACAAATACAAATGTTCATTTGCTTGCTTTTTTTCCCCAGATAGTTCAGATTGGGTCCATGAGTTTAAATATTTGGCACAGATCCCAGTGGAGGAATTTTGCTAAAGCATTAAACGATGCAGGTTTGGGTCAGTGGATAAAGAAACACATATTTAGAACCATATGTGCTGGGCCAGCGGAGCAGGGAAGAAGTTGCAATATATGAAAATACATCTGGATCAGGCTTTTCCCTTCAAATGATATCATGAACTCTGTTTTCAAGAATGTGCACTGCCTAGGTGTCTGATTTTCCCTTTTTCTGACCCAGAGAGGGGGCAACTGAGAGGTGTTTTAAAGACTTTTATTCCATTTTCAGTCTCATGTGAAGGGTGAGAGAGTACACATGTTATGATTCATGCCATCACAATCAGAAGCCAAACTATTTCTTAATTACAACACATTATAAGTGATTTTTGGCCTATCAGCTTTTGCCACACAATGCTGTAAATGCCTTAAAGCCAATCATCCAAAATTACCCCTGGTGGGTCCTACCACAGTGCATCTTTCACAGTTCTATTTCTCCAGTGTTTCCAGTCTATTTGCAAGGCCATCATGTAAAACTTGTTTCCAGCTCCATTTCTCTCTCAACAACGTCTCTCCTATTCCATGGCATTTCTAAATCAGCATTTCTTATCTCAAAGTTTGCATAGAGATGTGAGCCTTCTGTCGGGCTTTGAGAATTCTCTACAAATCCATTTCCCACACCTAGAAATTCTCCTAAATTGCTCTCTCATTCTCAGGTCCATCCCATGATGTGACCACCACAGATCTGTGAGCCACAAATCCACTTTTTTTAAAGCAACCAGCAGGCAAAGGCTGAAAAACCATCTCAGAAACAACAGGGAGCCAACCCAAGCCTGCTCTGTTACCAGAAGGGGCCATCCCATTCTTCCTTCTGATCCTGCTTCCACAAAACCACCCTGAAGTCATTGCTGCTGTTTTGGGGAACCTGCAGTTGTTTCACTGTTCCAATGGAATCAAACCCTTTCATTTTTGGAGGGTGCATTTCTGGTTTGATGGTTCATGCAGAGCTGCATCAATACCAATGCTTGCTCAAAGGATCAGGAGGGAACTCTCAGCTGGAGGAGGTCAAGAAAAATAAAACAAACAAACAAAAACAAACAAAAAACCCCACCAAACCAAAACAAAAAAACCAAAGCCCTTGAGGCAGAGAAACCAGTCATGAAACTGCACCCTGATAGTTTCAAAAATGCCTTTATTCTGTATAACAAAGCTTTGAAATATTGTCCACAGCAATCTCATATCCACAGAAAGTGTCAACTAAATAATTTCTAAAGAACAAGAGATTTTAACACAGAGATTAAATCATGACATCTTTCATGCTGGAGGGGTGCTAAGATACTCTGACCTGGATCACCTCACATCAGGCATAAAACTTACAGCTGCGTATTCAAATTCAGGAAGTATTTAAATTTTTATGTAGCTTGATTGCTGTTAAAAAGTGTTATGAAAATGTGTGATATCTGATGAACATATAAGCTGATTTTGTTTGTGCAACAGCTGTGTAAACTTCCCTGTGGAATAATCAAAATAAACAAATGTAAGGACCAATATAATTTCCTGAAGTGCAGTGAAAAAATACAGACAATAATTCAAAGAAAACCTTTGCTTCCCAGCCTTAACTGTGCTGCAGACAGAGAAAAATACAATAGTTGCTGTAGCACGCTCAAGATTTCTGTAGTCTGAGAACAGCTTTGAAATATCACTTTTGTGCTATCAAACACAATGTTTAAAGTAAGCTTCCCTTGTTACTGTAAGCTCAAAATTCTTTGGTCCCTGTATGTCATAACAAGCCAGCTTTGGGGTTTATCTGCTGGGGTTTTTTTCAGTAGCTAAATTATAAACTGATGAAGCTATTAAATTATTAAAACCTAAATTCATAAATTCAGCACTGTGAAGCACTAGGCTGCTCCACCTTTCTGTTGTTCAAATGAAAGTGCATAAATTTATGCAGCCAGCTTAGCCCTCAGTAACACCATCATTTTGTCAGTGCTTTGGAATAATACCAGAAGTTAATCCCATAGCCAAAGTTCCCTGGTCAAATTCCAGGAGAATATTCTATATTCTGCATATGGAGCTCACAACACACAAGAGTAGAACCAGGCAAAATTTAAGGTAAATAAAGTAACTGGATTTTTAAAAATTATTATTAACACACTGCAGTTTAATAAAGATGTATTCAAGGCCTTATTATTGTATGTACTAATTAATGTGGAATGCAGATTTAGCCTGTTGTAATCAAAGTGCACAAAGCAATAAATGAGAGCCAAAATCAGAAAGGACAAGGTTTATTATTGAGATCAAATTCAAAGCATAATCCAACAAATCTGGCTATAGCTTTTCTGTATTGCCACACAACAACGTGTGCAGCACCCACAGAAAATATTTTTTAAAGGTCATTAAAATAAAACCCTTTTTGATTTCTTCAGCTGAGAACTCATTGCAGTGTTCTAACAGAGAGATGAAGAACTCCAGCATTATGTTTAGAGTTCCTTGAAATGCATGATGATTTTACCAATATTTGCCTGTTCCTCTTTGAAATACCCCTCTGTACCTTCTGATATAATTTTTCTTTGGTTCAAATTAATGATCCAGCTCTACAAAGATTTTCCTGTAACATTCTCTTGTACAGTGCCCACAGATCTCCCTGAATGAAGATAAATGTTTTATAGAATCTGTTTCCAAGCTGCAAATTCCTTTGAGAATTGGCAGAGTCAGGGACTTTGAGGCAGCTGAGCAGGGCAGGAAAATCTCCAGCCACTGAAATCACATTTGCATGTCTGGATTCTGCAGTATAAAAGCAAGTAAGAGGTGCTACAAACTCTGTGATGTACAGTAAATTAGCTTTCCAGACAAGGATAATCTCAATAAAGATGGCTCATTTGAATTATTTGCTGCTTGGACTGAGTGGCTGTAATGCAAGATCAACTGTGCTGGACTCCAGTGGACAGTGATAAATTATATTCCTGTGAAGAGGAAGACAAATCTCTGCCCCTTCCCATCGTATTCAGTTTCAGGTCTCCATATAAAGAGGGTAATAAATAAACCAAGCAGCTAGGAAAGAAGGGGCCAGTAGACTGATAAGCACATCACCTTTTCAGCAGGATAAATGCAAATTCTTGGGGTTTATTTCATGGGAATTAGGGGAAGAGTTTCCCTCCAAGACAACATTTTGACAAGGCTGAGGATCTCCTTAGGATGATCCATCAGGATTTGTGACTTTCTGTCCTCTGGTGATGTGTGACTCCACATCTGCAGGATCCCCATCTTGGGGGAGTTGTGTGCTGCACCTGAAAGCTGAGTTGGTTCTGTTTATCAGCTCAATGATTTCCTCAGATTTCCCTGGCAATTCCTGCAGCTCTGCAGTTCATCCCTCCAAACACCTTCTCCCCTTTGGGTCCCCCCTGGTTCAGTGTTTATTGATTTCTTGGAAGGTTTTGACTCAGCTCCTCACAGAACAGAGCAGATATTCAAAAACCTCCCTTGATTTCCTGCTGACAAACAGGTGCCTTCCTCCAGCCTCAATTTTCATTAATCTGGCCCTTCATCTTGCCACTTCTTCTATTTTTTCACTTCAAAGACTCTCCATGTATTCCCTGGTTTTCTTCACAAACTGTCTAACCATAATTTGATTTCAGGTTTCAGGGGATTTTGTTTGGTAGCTTTGGTTTGATGATTCTAATTTTTTTTTGTCTGTAGTTTTGTCTTATCCCAGGCCCTTTTAGAAGGATTCCCACCCACAATGTGAATTTTAAGATCTGATTATGCTGCTGCCTGTCCCATTTTCATCTCATTGTCTTCAACTTGATCCTTATGCTCTGCAACTCAGTAGAATCCTATATTTAAATATGTGTCTCAATGCCCTTTGACACCCTGGGTAAATTTTACCAGCTTTTTTATTTTGTGCTTCTCTCTTTTTGACTGGCTTGTCAGTACCACCACAGAGGCTGTCAGGACCCACACAAAGCACGTGGATTTTGTGAATTAATATTTATAAAGACAGGCAGTGGGATGTGATTTTCATGAAAAAAAGGTTTCATGCTAAACACAAAGTGTTTTTGTGTTAAATTGTTCATCAACAAAGAGCTAATGCATCAAGGAATGACCTTTCCTTGTTTATCTATGCCATCAGTCTTAATTTAGAAACCCAGCAATGCCCTTAAACAGGATAATTATGAAGTTAAGCTCACACATAAATCTTCAGTGTAAAAAATTAGGCATGCAGGCTGAGGGATATTTTAGCTTTCAGTTTTTGTTCTGCAGCACTTTGTTAACCTAGCAAGAAGAAACTGAGGAACAGCTTGGAAATTCAAGGAGCGTCATCTTGAATCCTTCCTTGAATCCAAATCAAGGCTGAGAAATCTGGGACAGAAACACCTCACGTTATTTCCTTAATTTTGGAAAAACCTGGGTGCAGGTTTGGTGAAGTCTTGTTGTGTGTTGTGCTGTGGACAGCCTGGGTCTGAAATGTCCCAGCAGGGTCTGAAGTGTCCCAGCAGGGTCTCAAATGTCCCAGCAGGGTCTGAAGTGCCACAGCAGGGTCTGAAATGTCCCAGCAGGGTCTGAAGTGCCACAGCAGGGTCTCAAGAGTCACAGCAGGGTCTCAAGAGTCACAGCAGAGTCTGAAGTGTCCCAGCAGGGTCTGAAGTGTCCCAGCAGGGTCTCAAGAGTCACAGCAGGGTCTGAAGTGTCCCAGCAGGGTCTGAAGTGCCACAGCAGGGTCTGAAGAGTCACAGCAGGGTCTCAAGAGTCACAGGAGGGTCTGAAGTGTCCCAGCAGGGTCTGAAGTGTCCCAGCAGGGTCTCAAGAGTCACAGCAGGATCTCAAGAGTCACAGCAGGGTGTGAGTGACCTCAGCTCTCATCTCCCAGCCCCTTTCTGGGATTCCTGTACCCATCATTAACGAGAAAACTCTGATTTTGCTTCCCTACAGAAATACATTTACCAAAAAAGGGGATCTAGAAGCAAATGAGGCATCTTAAATAGCAAATAAATATTGTAACATTTGGTGTTTCCTACCCTGAGAGGATGAGATTGTCGCTTGTGAAGCAGCTCCTTAAATACACATTTACACCTAAAAATGCACTCCAGGAAGGGCTTTGAGGATGGGTCAGAGCACAGGCTGGGTGCCCAGGGAATCACTGCAAGAGCAAACACTGTCACAAACACAAACAGTGAGGGACTTGCACTCAACCTTTCTCAAAAATTGCCCAGTGTTTATTCCCATTTCTGTGTCTGTGCCTTTTCTTCTTGCCCAACAGGATCTGTTCACCCTTTTGTGGTCAGATTCAGAAATTATTCCAGAGGTGGTGTTCCACCTACAGGCACAGCATTTACACACATGGATATTGCTGCAGCTCCTTTTTTCAGCTGCCTTTCCTCCTCAGTGAGCTTGAAGGAGTTTGTTCTTAACTCATAAACCCTGACTGAGTTGGGTACAGAGCACTGGGCAAGTGTTGGCTTCAGAGTGGCTCAGCTGATGCCTTTATCCTTGCTTTTCACAGCAGAAACTTTCTCTTTTCCATCCAGAAAAGGTGATGTCTCCCCTCCCCCAGCTGAACCAGTAACACCAACACAATCATAATTTCACTGATTGCCCTGTTCCCGTGATTAGGAAAGGCTGCACCCTGAAAACGAACACAAACACCTCCACCATTAACTCAGTAATGCAAATTCCATCAGATTCTACAGAGAGTTTGTGCTCCACCTGCAAACGCAGCTGATGGTGCTGTCCTGCCCAGATCTGCCAGCTCCCCCTTTCACACAGCAGATACAATCAACAAAACTGAATTGCTTGGGAATTAGCTCCGCAAGGAAAAGCTGGCTCAAAAATGGATCAATTTTATTGCTCCAGAAAGTTCATAATTGTACAATTTTCCCCCAGCAGACCCATCTCTCGGAGAGATGTTAACTGGAATGGAACAGGCTCAATCATTCATTTCTTTAGAGGATGGGCAGGCTCATCACCACGTGGGATGGGTAAAATAGGTGAGCTGTGGAACCTGTGAAGGGTCATCTGTCATAATGTGCTGGGTAACCTTCACAAGCATGCCCAAATGTCTTTGATTGAGGGCTTTGCTTCTGAAACCCCTGATAAATGCTGGAATATTGATTTTCATAAGCTTGTTACTGAAAGCAGAGAACATATTCCAAAATGGGAATTGAGCAGTTGCTAGAGAGAGAAAACTTCGTGTTTTAAGAAAAAAAGAATATTTAAAAATTGCCCACAAGGGAGAAGAGAGTTAATTGTAGCAATGTTGCTACAATGTCATAAGAAGGTTGCAAATGCCCTGGAGGAAAATGGTACTTTATTTTAAGATGACTAAATTTAAAAAAGGTTGTAATAGGAAAATGTCTTTAGTGTTGAAGACTGTGGATTTCCTACAGCCCATAATATAAATAGGGACGCAGCCTGCTAAAAACAGATATCTGCTATGGCATTTCTTCCCTCTGATTTTGTGCAGTGAGTGTCTGTAGCATCGCTTAATACAACAAGAGGTTGTTTGCTGAAGATTCACACTCTCTGAAAGAGGCCCCTCCAGGCATCTTTGGGAAAGTTCCACAATCTGATTGCTGGTTTCTCCTTTTCCTCCAGAAACAGAGGGATCCTGAGAGCTGACAATCATCATGTTCAGAAAATAAACTGATTTAGTTAAACAAAACAGAATAGAGAGACACACTGAGATTGCAGAAAAACAAGGTGTTGGGACCTGAAATGATGCTTTAAAAATATCCACAAGATTTATATTCCATTTCTTTGCTCAAACATCTGCACGTCACTTTGTTGTTTGTTTTTTTTTTTTTTTTAATAGAAAACAGGAAATAAGCATTGATAGACACACCAATATTTTCCACTAATCTAATTTTCAAAAGCAGACAGAAGAATTCTGTCACTGTTTTCTATGCTCATGTTTATAACTTAAGAGGTCTCAGTTACTCAGTCAGACACCAGAAGGAATAACATGAAAGGTAGGTGGTAATTCCCCATCAAACCGAGGTTGGTGAAGCTCAGCATTGGGAATCACTGCTGCTCTCCCAGCTGTGTAAAATCCTTTATTTCTATTCCACAGCTACACTGGGCTTAACTTCTTTTCTCCTGTGTCTTCCGGAAAACCAAGGTGAGATCTCACATGACAGTGATCCCAAAATCAGATCCCAAACCTGTTTTGCTAAAGCCTCATGCAGAGCCTGATGACACCAATGGAAAGATTTCTGTTGATTTTGACAAGTTTTGTATTTCAGTCTCGTGTATCCATAGAGACATCTTGTCTTCCTCTTCTGGCAGGTGCTGGCTCAAGAAACAGCTTCAAAATCACTATTCCTTAAATATCAGAGAAACCTATTTCCACACAAGTTCCAAAATTTCAGAGTTATCCATTCCAAATAAACTACTGACTGGATTTTTCTATTCTAACTGTTGGATCTTACACAACCCATTACATTCCTCATTTCTTGTCATTACAATGGCTTTCTTTTTTTATTCTCTGTTCATTATGTATATATTGTTTACAAGATAACACTTTAATCTTTCCCCCATTTCTAACAGTTCAGTCATGCTTATACAGCACAAACTTGATTTAATTTCTCAGCAAGGGCCACAGGGAAATTGAAGAGGTGCTGTTCATTATCCTGCCTTGTAATTATGTTTCTAACTCTGCTTTCCAAAATAGCTCTTGAATGCCTCTGGTTCTGGGACTGTTTTAAATCTGATCAGTGTCTCATTATCTGGCATGTTTTAAACTGCTGAAACAGATAAACTAACCTAACCTGGGGACTGCTCACTGTGTGATTTTAAGTAGGAAAAGGTGTGAGGCAACACATTCAAGGATGTAGGAATTCCAGGCTGGATTTGGTTCCTTGGAGCCTTGTGATATTATTGCCAGCACAGAACAATCCATACAAATTCATCCACTTTTAATAACACTGCTCAACTCCATGGCATCCATCACCAGGACAGTATACACTCGATTATATTGGTGATGTATGAATTTTCTAATAACATTTGAAAGAGCTAATGACTGCCTGGCTAATTTTGTTGTATCTGAGGGGGACTGAGGTATTTTTCCCAGAATTGTACAGATTTCCGGTCTTCCCTTTGAATATAACCTCTTGGAAAAGGGTTCTATTCCCCACTGAGGAGCAAATCCAACTTAGGAGAGTTGCACCAGGGCACAAATTCCTGAAATGTCTACAGAAAAAGGATAAGAAAACTCTCAAGAGAAAGAAAATCTGACCTCCTGATCTTCCTTCTCCTGGGCTGATGGAGAATCCTCCTGGTCAATGTCATGAGGGCTCTGAGAAATATTTCAGCCTGGCATCCCTCCAGTCTCCCCTTGCCATGACACAGAGCAGATTACTCTCAGTTTTTCTGTTTTCAAAAGAATTGTCTTTGCTCTCTAGATCTGTACAACCTGTGCAATGCTGAAAAGGAGGGAGGAGGTAAGGGCTGGTCAGTCCTGACATTTGTCTTGAAGCAGTCATCAAAATTGGCGTTTATTTGTCTCCCTTTGTGCTACTTTCTGTAATGGCAAATCTCCAACCATCAGAAACTGGACTGAAAACAATATTACATCCTGCCTCGAGGTAAATCTGTCAGATTAAGGCCACCTATAAAAGAAAGAGGAGCTCCTTAAATTACTGACTCCAGGCTTTGTATGAAATGCAGCTCCACAAGCCAACCTGAGTTTTGGTGTCTGTGGTGCAGAATAAATGCACAGAGCAGGGAGTGTCTGCCAGGATTTGCAAAGACTGTCTTTGCTTCAGCAATAGATAAGTGGTATCATCTCACTTATATTTTCTCCTCTCATCTGACCCAAACTCTCTGACATCAAGAAATTGTAGTTAAAGAGTAGAGTGAATTAGTCATATCCTATTTTTGGGAGGTTTTTTTCCCTATTGGAGCTATTCCACTGCCTACCTGATTCAATATTCCCTCCATCTTTGAGATGTATCTCAGACTCAAATCTCTGCCTTGCCCTGAGAGCACTCCAGCCTGTAGGCTGCAAACTTAATTGTGGACATCTTCGTTTCATTCCAAATCAGAGAGTAGTTAATTAATTTTACAATCTCCTGCAGCTATTTCAAAGTTCTCTGCCATGATTACCTATAACCCTCTGAGAGCACTTCTCTGGAATAAAAGGAAATGTGCTTTAGAGCCTTTTTCATAGGAATTAGAGGAAGACCTTCTCTCATACCTCAAAAATGTTTTAAGAAATGTGCTTCATAAAGCAAAGGCTCCTTTCCATGCTTTAATGAGTAAACTACACAGAAAAAGAAAACCTTTCATGTTCACAATCATGAATGCTGAGAAAAATTTATGTTCATCACAGAAAACAATTCAATAAAAGCAAAGCACCACAAAGGACACTGAGTAAAACCCTAGGATGGAAGCAACAGAAATGAGGTGAATATCCTGTCCAGTCCCTCAAAACTCTTACCTGTGGCTAGGACTCATCATTTTTTTTCCCTGGGACTGTCCTTATGCTCCTGTTCTTGGCAAAATCCATATTCATGATTTTATCCTGATGTTAATATATTTGAATTTAATGTCAGGAGCACTACAATGTGATAATATGACACATTACTCAAATACTTTTGGAAAATTTTAGTTGTGAATCTACCAGTGCTGGTAGCTGCGATTTTTTCATGTGCTGTTTTGAGAGAGCAATGAAGAGTCTGCATGAACAGACTGAAGGGGAAACAGTTCACAATCCTTGCTAGATCTTCACCTGTTGCAGACATTTGCAGTTTAAAAGAATCTTGAAATTGAGACAATTAAAAACTCATCCATCTGCTTATGAAAGGCTGACAAGAAATTATACTCTTCCAAATAAATAATTTTCATTCTGCATCAGAAGGAACCATGCAATGCTATAAACTACTAAAAATGGATGGTTTCTCCCCAAAAAAAGTGGGAATTTGACTCCTTCCATGTGGAGTAAAGGGGTGTCAGGTCTGTTTGTGGCCAATGCCAGGATGAGGTGCTGGAGGTGCTCCTGATTAATGAAACAGCTTCATCAGCACCCCTGGCTTTGGGCAACACCAGGGAAGAATCTGCTGGCATTTGGAGGGCAGCAAGGATTCCCTTGAATGTTTTATGTATTTGTCAAACAAACAATTATGCTGTTTAGTAAATGTGCTGTCATCACAATAGATACTCGTGGAAGGACTCAGGTAATGAGTGTTGTGCATTGCTGGGAAAGGGCTGCCTTGGTAAGATACAGTAATTTGTAGATTAAATTCTAGAATTCTCTCAGTGTAAAAGGACTGGCAGCTCTGGAATTTATTACCTCTCATGAGAAATGGAACAGTAGCCCTTCACAGCCACCTTTTTCCTGTGTTTCCTAGAAAGTAATCTAAATATTTCAGAGGTTATTCACAGTCCATAAACTCCAGGTGGTTCCTGTTGATTCATTGGGAGGTTAACACCTTTGACTGTGCTCTCAGTGATGCATTGCTGAATATCTGATAGGCCTGAATGCAACTTTAATTCAGAGCTACACACATTCTGAAGAGAGACATTTTCAAAACAAGGATCTAACCAAGCTCATTTGAGAAAACAGGGCAGGAGCCTGTGGCCCCTTGCAGTCAGGGATTCAGAATTGAATGGATGTAGATGCCTTTCTAAATAAAACTGTATTTATCAAAACAAAACCATGGATAGAGCCCCTGAATAATTCTTGGTGTATGGAGGAAAAGCCTGCCTGGATATGAATCAAGAGATGGGGAAGGAAAGGGCTCCCTTTGAAACCAGTTGATTAAAAGCCTTTTATAACATGATAGAGAACTGAATTAATGAAATAATGCCTAAAGTGTGAGAGCTGTTAAAATCACTCTAAACAAAACCATCATATAAAATATTCATTAGCACACAGAAAATTAAAAGATAGCATCTAATTAATCTGTTTAGCCTCTAAATGGCTAATTAATCTCATTAATATAGTCAACATTTTATGTTAGATAAGAGAAATTCATGGCAGTTGTGTTCCCTTCTGTGTTTAGGGACAGTTGTGAAGTCATGGGAAACAGATATTTTAAAATACCAGCATTTCCCTGTGTTTGGCTATTTCTGAGATGTCTTCATGAAGAAGAAACCAAAAGCAGCAATTGCCTGGAATTATAAGGAGTGAGCAGAGCTGCAGGACAGCAGAGCTGGAACAAGCTCACTTTTCATATGGATTTATCACCTTATTATTGAGAGGTCTGCAGCCCGAGATACAGCTCAGAGCTTTTAAAAGCAAACTGATTTTCACACTTCCTTCCTTCTGTATATTTAGCAGTGATTCTTTGCCTATTTTTCTGTCTAAACTTCAGCTGTGATTGTGGTTTTTTCTGTATAGTCCAGTCAGAAAGGAGACCTGAGTTAGGCTTTAACAATCCTCACCATTGTGTAGGCTAAACTTGCTCCTGCTGCTGTTTCATGCTGATTGTAAGGAAAAAAAAGAAAAAAAAAATCATCAGAGCTCCATTTAAAAATATTTTTTGGTAAGGAATTTAAAAGTTAGCCATAAAATTCAGAGGGTAGTGAAGCAATATATCATAAATCAGCTTAATGAGGTGCCAAAAATCTGTATGTACCTTGTAAAGACAACCACCCAATGATTGCCTCTTTCAAAAGCAGCTCTGCACTGATACCATGAAAGAGAAACTGTTGAATCTACGCATGATTTGAAAACTAGATGCAGTATCAAGCTTTAAATGTATTTTTACACATTAACATTTTTACAAACTTTATTTTAGTTTTCCAGACACTGCACCATTACAAAAAAACGGACTGCCTTCGGCAAGAAACTTCAGAGTTTTCGTGATTTTTTCAACATTTTTTAACTCCCCAAAGATGCTGATTTGGCAAAACAGAGAGGAAATGAAAAATTTCACAACTCAAAATACTTTGTAATTATTCCTGCCTTATAATTATCCCTGAAACTGCTTGGTGATCATTGTATGCCTTAAATGAGCCTTTGTTAAAGTTCAGATAAAATTTCATTAGGAAATATTTCATTAGGAAAGGAGAAGGAAAAGAAGACATTTCTCTTAGGTGGAATCCAAAATTAATGCCAAATTTTTCCCTCATTTACTATGGTTTAAATATACTCACAATAAAGACACAATTCATTATCTCCAGAGGTGGAAGTAATGCCCTACTTTGCTCTGGATGGAATTAATTCCCACACAGCCTGGGAAGTGGTTTGGGTCCTTTGAATCTGCTACACCTGGTGCAAAAGCAAAAAAGCAGAAATGTTGTTGAGTCCCTAAGAATCAGAGGCTCAGGAAATCATCAATTTCCACCAAAATGGTGTTATTCTGCTGCAAAAATAAATGTACTGTACAATTCAGGTGGGACAGAACAACCCTTTCAATACAAACAAAATTTTAAGCAAGTAATATCATAGCTGAATTTGGGGGAGTTATTAACTGACTGAATTAATCTCTGAGTTAATGTGCTTTTTTTGGATCAAAGCCTTAGAAATTTGGACACGCCTCTCTCTGTAGGAAGAAAACCTGGATTAGCTAATGTACCCTTGTTCTATTTAAAAATACAGCCATTAAGACATTTAAATTAAATATGATTAGTCAGCTCTGATTTAAACCCCAGCATCTGTAGGGTTTTAATTAGAGAACAGTAAGTGAAACTCATTTGCAGCTTTTGTTAATGCTGCAGTGCTCAGTGGCCGTGAGTGTCAAAACCCATGAAGTGAACCTCTCTCCACGTGCAAATACTCCAGGAAATGAAACCAGGAACAAATGAAACAAATGAAATTGTCTCGTTATTGATCTGTGTTATGTGGTTAAAATAAAATGGAACCTCTGTCACACCAGCAAATCTCTTCTCCTTTCCCCAGTGAGGGAATATTTTCTCCCTCTCTAAAATTGCATCCGTTCCAAAGGCTAAACTCAGGCAGCTCTAACAAGGCCTGAAGAACCAAGGATGAAAAATATCCCTTGGAAAGCTCCATCTGTTACCAGTCCACAAGAGGACTTGTAATTTGTGAAAAACACAAGAGTGCTGTCTGAAAAGGGGGCTGCTCACCCTCATCTGTTTCCAAACACTGACTGAAAGCATTTCACTTGGATCTGGGAAGAAATCACTGAAGTGTCCTGGGCTGACCTTTAAAGGCAGTGATGCAGCAAGCTTGGGACAGGGAAAAAGAGATTTATCTATTAACCAATCATTGCAACCTGGCAGCTGCAGAGAGAAAAACTCAAATACGCAAGACAAAACAAATAAGACCTGTTATTTCTAGTGAGAGGTTTAAAAAAAAAAATAAAAATTAGGTTTTCAGCAAATATTAATACTATTTGAAGAAGCAATGGAACCTCATGAATGTGGAATGCAGCTCTCTGATGCCAACCAAGAACTTCCCAAGACAGGTATCATCAAAAGGACAATAAATATTTTGAGGCAGTGGACTGAGGTGGGCCATCAGGGTGGCAATAGATGAGTGTAACTCAAGAGCTGGAATGAATTGGTAAGGAAAGAATCCATGAAAACCTGTAGAAAAATACTGATATGTAGGGAAACAACTAGAACAAGGGCAACTTTTAAAAAGCTTTTCTTCTTGTGCAGTGAGCCAGTGGCTAAACTAACTTGTTTAAAAGAATATTTGCTTTAAAGTCACCTTAATCAGCAACTTCCCCAAGTTCTTAAAAAGCAGGAATGTCTCAATGCTCATAAATACAAATAATGTGAGGAGCCTAATACAATTGAGTTCATTAGTTTGACAGAGGAGAGAGAAAACACAATATCCAATGTAAGTATTTGTGGCAACCCAATTGCTGCCAGGAGGGGTTATTACAATAAGGTTTTTTAACTAAAAAAAGGGGTCTAAAACTGCAAGCAGAGCTAAAATCACTGTGCCACATCTCTTCTCTCAGGTACATCAGTGTAACACTGACATTTACAATTCCATCAGCTTCACTGGCACAGATTTAGGTGCAAGAATGGATCCTTGGCATTTGAATATAAAACACACCCCACTGGAAACATCTCTCTGTGCAACTCTTAAATATTTCACTGCATCTGTAAACACCTGGAAATGTTAGAGCCCTCCTGGCCATGAACCAGGAGTGATTGAAACTTGACAGCACAACTTGGTATCTCCTGCATCCTTTAGTCCTGCCCAGCCCTTCTGGTGCCTGAGTGGAGCCAACAAAACCACAGTGAAGCAATGAGATATTTGGGTTTTACTGCTTCCACACCAGTGCAATAATGCTGGCATTCATGTAATTACCTCGGATTTCCTCTGGTAAAAGGACACAGAACTGTGTGGAACAGACAGATAGGAAGCCTCCAAATTAGGACACAATCCTTTCAAATTAAAGAAAATGTCTCACCCTACTCATTTTAGACTGCACACTTTGGCAGCACCTTATAAATATTTATGAAGTTCATTAAGGGATGTATAATATTTGAGCTTTAATTGTTTAAGGACATTAAAACTTAATTTTAATAGAGGTCATATAACTTCTGAATTCCTAGGGTACCAGCTCCAGACCTTTAAAACTTAATGGCAATGATGGGTTTTCCATCACGGGGTCAGAGGCGTTAGCAAATGTAATTTTCCAGACCCATCTAAAATATCATTAATTCTGTCCTGTGCATATAAAATGATCTGAGTTATCAGAGTCATGCTTTAACACAGGGCAAATCCTAGACTTTTATCCTCTATTCCTCAAATAAACTCCTCAAGTTGACAAAAGCAATTAGACTGGAACAACACGAAGTCACATTGGGAAACTGTGCTGAAAATCACAAATGAGGTTAATATTCCATCATAGCAATGGTTTCAATTAAACACCCCCAAGCACTGCTCTGTTTTATTGTACACATTAGGGAACTTACTCTACCACGTTCCAAACCAAAAGCCATTTTGCCATTTGTGTCATTTTACATTTACAGGACTCTACTGCTTGATTTAGCTGCAATTTCTGCCCTTGAAAGTCAGTGGATTCTCTTCAATTCTTCCTGGGAAAATAGGCTGGCTGTGGTTTATTTCTTCAGCTGGAGTAGGTGGAAGAAATTTTGATGCATTTGCTCTGTTTCATTTGTGCCACCAGTTAAAGGAACTCATTCTCTGGCCACTTTGGAAAGCTTTTATTGCAGCTGGCTTAAAAAGTTTTAGAAGTGCTGTTGCTTCAAGCATGTACTTCCCACAAGAGTAGAACAATATATAGATCTTTCTACCTTTTGCTGTTGTTTTGCAGTGCAAAGAGGGACAAAATTTAGCAAGCTCTTATTTCAATCAAGAATTTCATAAAGAAACCCTCCCAAAGGGATTCCCTCATCTTTAAAAGAAGCCAGCACATTCATAATGTGATATTTTAGCTGTTCCTCACAGTTTTGCAGCATTCTGCAGTGGTGGTAGCACACCCCTACTTTGACAGACACATTCCCCAAATAATTTTGTTCTGTTATTGGAAAGCAGAACTTGGCCTCCCCTCTAAGGCAGATCCTTTCATGTTCTTAGTGGCATTTTTAACTGGAAAAAAATCTTATAGAAATAAACTGTAGCTTCTTAGAACCTTTTAAGATCTGTTGGTCTTTAAATAAACCCATGAAAACCTGAAAATTTAAATCAGTGAGAAGAGAGATGGCTGTAATTGAAATGCAGCTGTGATAGAAATAGAGCTGGTACTGAGATTTTGAACTCTGAAGCATGGCTATATATTAACATACTAATGTTAATTAGTCCAGTACCAATTTAATAATATGCTGACATTAAAATAAAATTAGTAAACTAAACAGTGTCTGAATAAATGGAGGTGGTGGAGAAAACTCATGATCAGCCAGTATAATGACAATTCTGGCAGAGACCAGCTCTCTGAGGAAGGCTCCAGTGGAATGAAATGCACTGATCAGAAAAATATGGATTAGAAAGGATTCCTGAAGACCATCTGCCCCAATCTTCCAGTAGGAATGGGGTTGTTGCAAAGAACAGGTGGTGTCCACCATGGCATTTTCAATCCATATCTTAAAAATTTCCATGGATGGGAGATTCCACAGCATTCCTAGAAAATTTTGGTTTGGTACGGCGACCCCTCACTAGCGAAAAGGTGTCACCCTGAGTTCTTTTTCCCAACATGTCCATTCTGAACGTCCCAAATTGCAGTTCAGGGCTGTTCCCCTGTGCTGTTCAACCACTCAGAAGAGTTTGGCTCCATTGCCTTTGGCACTTCCCTGTCAAACAGCTGAAGGTTGCTCTCAGCTCACAAAATCTTCATGTTCAGAGCTTGGTCCAGGTCCCTGACCAGCCTTTAGACCCCAGTTGCACCCTCCCCGTTTTCTGTATTGATGCAAAGCCGTCCTCACCCTACATGCAAAACATTTTTGGCTCATCTCCACAAGGTCCTCATTGTCCCAGTCCTCAAGACCCCTCTGAATTTCCTCCCAGCCTTTTGGCAATTATTCCTCCTGCTTTAGTATCATCCACAAATCTAGAGAGTGTTGTTCTGTGTGTGTTTTTGAGAAAAA
>VWYP01033885.1:0-21138 GCA_013400435.1 Pycnonotus jocosus
ATTATGTTCTCCCAGGGGCAAGATCTTACTCTTATCCTCAAGGTTCTTATCAGGCCACTCTTTCAGCCTATCCAGGTCTTCTTGCACTATGGGTCTCTGGAAGCATCCACTTCACCTCTCAGTTTGATTTCATTGTCAGACTTCATCAGAATACACTTGATCACATCTTCCAGATCACCTTTGAAGATATTAAACACTGTTGGGCCCTATATTCGTCCCTGGAGAACCTCATATATGACAGGCTGCCAGTCTGAAAATAAGCTCTTTCCCACCCTCCTTCTGCATGCAGCCCATCAGAGGGTTCCCCAGCACCACACGGCCCACCACAGGAGGCAGCTGTGGGAAACTGTACTGAAAACCTTGGAAAAATCCAGGTGGACAATGTCCACCAGTCGCCCCATATCAACTGAGGAGGTTACCTGGATAACCTGCAAGTCCAGCACTGCAGTTATGTGTGCAGACAGATTAGTCCACTAAGATGAGAGCATGCAAGTCTTCCCACTAAAAAGAAAAACAATCAAAACCTGAATTTTGGATGCATTATTCAAGCTGCAACACCAAAGCACTTTCAAGTAGTCTGTAGTAAGAAAATTATCTTAGGGGCAGTAGGGAGAGAGGAACAGTTAATAAAAGCTCTTGCTTCTCTGCGGAGAAGCTTAGAAATACAATTCACATGCATCCTAGAAGTCCCTGCTGGAGGAAGCATATGAGGGTTGGGTTTGCCACCTTTTACTGTAGGGGAGAACTTGATATTCCATACAGCAGGGACTGAGATAAGACTCATCATTCCTATGACAGCCTACTTCTGTGGCACTGGAGCCTCTTCTGCTCTTTATGGCTCTTTTTTCCAGTGTCCTGCAATAGGAAAGAAGTTAATCCAAGTATGCATGAAAATATTTGAAAGGGTCCTTGCAACTTTCTCCTAATTTTAAAATATGATTTTGGAGGGTGGAGAAGGTGCTACAGAGCTCCTATTGCCAATACACACCTTGAAACCAGCACCACCAAGACAGGGAACTGCATCAGGTGCACCTTTGGTCTGTGCAATATCAACATTTATTAGTCTCTACAGTGATGCGAGGAAGATGAAAGCAATCTTTTGTAGTCTCTCAATTGAAAGGATTGAATCTCTTCCAGTACTGCAGTGATGTTTTTCAAAACATACAAAGTTCAACAGGATGAATTACTACATTAAGACAAGAGCATGGAGTTCTTCCCATTAAAAAGGAAAACAATCAAAACCTAAAGTTTGGACTCATTATTTAAGATGCATTACCAGTGCACTTGGAAGTAGACTATAGCAAGAAAAATAATATTTCTCTCCCTTGCTGTGGCATGCCTCCAATTGCATAATAAGCTGGTGGACTTGTAAAAAAGAGACTTTCCACATAAATGCACATCACATGTAATTCACTATGTGAGGCTGATTCTTCCGATTAATTTAGCCCCACTGATCAATGATCATCTCTCTTGCCACCTCTCATTATCTGTTACTCTCCCAGGGATGTTTACCTGCCAAAGCAGCCATCAGTAAGCAAAATATTGCTGAAGTGCTGCAAAATGTCTTGGGCTTTTGTTCTTGACTTCAGCCCAGACCACAGAGGAGGAAACTTTTCAGTGGAGTTGAGGGGTCTTCCTGTAGACCCTGAGGACAAGCAAGTCCTATGCTGGATGGAGTAATTTCTCCAGTACTTCTTGGTTTCTGCTCTCCCAAAAGAGTGCCCATACTGTTCTTCATCTCTAGAAATGATGAAAAGTTTAGGTAGTGGATGAAGTTCTACAGCTGAGTACCAAGCCTTCTTATCTGCCCAGGTAATGGAAGATACTGTCAACAATAGCAACTGCTGTACAAATGAAATGGCACTGGCAAAAGGAAACACCTGAGCTCTCAGTCTACAATATTCTGCCTATTCTGATCAGGTATTTAGCATAATTCCCATTCACAAATAATTCACGCTTATCAGCTGGATCAGCATCACTATTGATGTTCTGCATACTGCTCCTCCATTTAGTCATTAATTTCTTTAAAGTTGTTTAACCAAGCTAATAATATGCAAAAAAGATTTTGATTAACAGGGCTATCTTCTCAATACAGACCATTTTAAGGTTCATGTTAACTTACCGAATGTGGCTCCAAGTGAGATAAAAAGTCCAGGTCATGAATACTGTAAATAGAGCTCTGTATGCTGATGAGTTGGGCTCCTGCCATTTGGAGCCAAATAAAGCACAGGCCTAGGTAAATCAGCATACACTGTGCTACTGAGCTATCTACATCTCACACAGTGACGCTATGGACTCCTATTTAATCAGAGAAGATGACTATTAAAGAAGATAAAAATGTGAAAAGCGAGGCTGTGAGCTGGAATCAAACTTAGAAGCTGTTGCATTTCAGCTGGGAGGCTGGAAAGGTGTGCTGGAGAGAGGCTGCCATTTCCTTTAAGATTACACAATTTCTGACTATTGAATTTGAACCATGAGATTAAGTTTGTTATTTCTGTGACCCTGCACGCAGCTCTGCTTGGAATGCAAAGGCTAACCCTTGTTTTCTCTTGGCTGAAAATCCTGGGGGCTTGCCACTGAACTGGAACTGAAATGTGGCTGTGGATGGGCCACAGGAGCAGAAGTGGAGTGGGGCAGATGGACATACAGTGTGTGAAAGAAGGAGAGTGCAGGGACAGTTATGGGGAGAGAGCTTCATGGCTGTGGAGGGTCCCACAGAGCAAGTGCCAGAGGGAACACATGAGCACCTAAGGCATGTTCCTCCAGGTTCCTGCAGGAAGACTCCACACTTCCCACCCATATGGTGCCTGAGCTAACATTAGAAGCATACAGCATGAGTGAAGTACCAGCCCAGGGAAAGGCAACAAGGCTGCTCCTAACAAATGTGAAATTCTTCATCCACATGCCCCCACATGCCATCTGCCCTGTTCATCACCCAAGCAAGGGAAAGCTGGAAGAAGTTCCAGGGTGAATAGCCTAGTGAAAGTAGAGGAAATAGAGGGCAGACTGTGTCTTCAGGAGTCCTGCGAACATTGTTTGCCATGGTATCCATATTTTCTGAAATCCCATAGTGACACTATTTATCAAAGATTGGTTTTCTGTTATGGTGGCAAATAGTTTGGTCTGTAAGTGGAGGTACAACAGGCAGTGTGAATGGACAGAAATCTTGGCTGTGTCTCTCTGCTAGGCAGAAATGCAATTGCCTTGGATGAACAAAGGTGAAATGGTCTTTACTGCAGTACAGACTTGTTCTTTTCGAGCCGTGATTGCTTCTTTGCATCTTTTGCTCCTTTTTTTTTTTTTTTTTTTTTTAACCTGCTTACCTCAGAGCTCTGAGGGAAAAATTTCCCTTTTCAGAACATTTGCTCATGACTCAGTGCTGTCTCCAAGCACAGGTTTAGGGAAGTCAGTTCTATTCTTTTCTCCTTTCAGCACAAAGAAGCGAGACCAAACAGATCGAGTTTTAGGCCACAGCCTCCACTGGACTGTCAATGCACATGCCAGGTGGGAAGCAGAGGTGGAATCTCCTATGCAAGACACTTAACCCCACAGGATGCACCAGGTTTTCCCCAGGGCTGCAGGAGACAGCATTTCCCCTCTCAGGCAGACGCCGCAGTGTAACAGGCTGTGATAAAAGCTGGATTGTGGTGAAAGCTGTCAGGGTACAGCACAGGAGCTCTTACACTCCCGGTAGCTGGAGTGAGCTGCTTCCAGTCAACTGGCTAAGATTCACATTGTGGTGGTTTCCTTCTGGAGGCAACTTATCCCTGCCTCAGAAATGGCTTTGCTTTTTAATGGATGTACTATAGCAACTGTATCATAAGAAGTAATGGCCTGCCTTGTTCTCTTGTGGCTAGCGTGCGCCGTATTTAACTCCAAGGCAATTTGTGTGTTTGCTATTGGATGTGGACAACAGTTTGCATTTCCGATCAGGATGGTGTACTGTCTTTAAAGTTCTACACCTCTGGTCAAGACCGTAACAAACTTCCGGTTTAAGATAGCAAGTTCTGTCTCCAAAGACAGAAAAAAACCACATCCAGTGCTTTGTCCTGTTTGAAGCCATTCTGAATGTGCTGGGTCCTTGCAAAGATGAATGTCTTCCACAAGTGACTGATGTGATGACTGAATCAGCAGCATTTCTCTGTATTTTAGTCTCAAAATTCAGGACATGCAGACATCAGACAGCAGGAAGAAGAAAGCAATCAGGTTAACACATCCCACGTTAGTAAAAAAAGTGAACGACTAAAATCACGTTTGTAAATAATGCAAATTATGTTATGCCAAAACAGCAGCTGGAATCAGAGCCCTTACAAAAAGCTAAGTTTTGTGGGAGAACATCTCCAATGTCGTGTGGCTCTCCATGCTGTAAAAGAGACCTTGGTGCCTATTGCAAAATTTCCTTTTCCTTCCATCTGGATACATTTACCACTTTCTTGCTGTAACCTTGATCTGTATCTGTTCTCCAGATAGGCCACGTCAGAGAAGATGAACAGATGTGCAGGAATGCTGAGGCTTTTTGCAATATCATCACCTTGGCCAAGGAGGAAGATGGCCTTTTAAAACCTGCTGGGTGCTCATTCATAAATTGATGCTGCTGCATTAATGAAGGAATTCCAGTTTCATCTTCAATGGCTCCAAAAAATCATTAATTGTAGCACAGTAAAGAAAAAAAAGCAGAAGCCCTGTATATATGGTAAAAAAAAAAAAAANNNNCCCCGTTAAAAAGGGAAAAAAAAAAAAAAAAAAAAAAAAAAAAAAGAGGTTAAAATGGAACTAAAGAAAATAAATTACATTTACTTGAGAACCAGTCACCAATTCCATGTCTGGAAAATGCCGAAATGGTTATATTTCATATTTTTCTGAAGCATTTGGTTTGTTTATATGAATAGCTCACTTACTTCTTCAATAGACTTTTAAAACATTAAGTACCTGCTCTGTAAATATTATCCTCTAAAAGTCCATTGAGATTCCTTTATTGCAGGCTGCAAACTTTCACACACTCAGTATGTAGAGGTGTTGGACTGCACAAAACCTTTTCCCCTTATCTTAATACTTTATTTTTTTCCTCCAAACCCTTTAAGCTGTGCTGCAGAT
This sequence comes from Pycnonotus jocosus, assembly GCA_013400435.1. Lineage (NCBI taxonomy): Eukaryota > Metazoa > Chordata > Aves > Passeriformes > Pycnonotidae > Pycnonotus > Pycnonotus jocosus. The sequence goes on from VWYP01033885.1 coordinate 5,095, forward strand.
TTCATTTTTTGCTCTGATAACCTTGAAGAGGTGCCGTTATGTGACTAATGAATTAAAACAGGGAAGATCAAGCTGCATCTCAGAATTCTCAAGAGTTTTCCTCTGAGATAATATCTAATAGGAATGCATGCCTTGGTCACACAAGAAGATCCCACAAGCATTAAGATATAACTGGTACACACTAAAACCCTGAGAAGCAAAGGTTTATTAAAGGTACAAGGTCTTAGCAGGAATAGAATGCTAAGGAGGGAAGAAAGCCCATAAACTGCTCTCATAATATTTTTATACGAAAACACTGAGAGGGATCTGATTAAGTACATCAAGGCAACCACTAATGACTTTTTTTGTGTGTGTGTGTGTGTGAAGGTTTGAAAGGCCTATGGTAAAACTGCTTATAAGAGCTACTAACCATGTGGGCAGGTGGGCCACAGTTTACCTGGATGCTCCTGACGTATGACTTAATGCATTTGTATGACCTTCAGTCCTAGGCACGGCTACTTCTTGCACTTGCCACTGGACATCAAACAACCTAGCCAGTCAGAAGGGCATTATTTCCCCACAATCAGTGAGCCAGTAAAATATTATACAGAGTAACAGAGGATTTATTTATTCTCTCTGCTTGACTGATTTGCTGTTAATATCTGCTGCTGTCACAGATAGGCATACAAATGGGCTTGGAAGTTCAGGAGCCTTCATGCTGAAATCCCTCACTTAGGTGAGCATGGGAGTTGTGTTCTGCTCCTGCTGACACAAACCACACAAAGAAAAAGCTGTAAAACGTTATTTTGCTATCAGAGTTCCTTTGGTTGTTTGCTAGAGTTACCAAGCAGCTTTCTTTGCTTTACTCAGAGCTCAAATTCCTAGCTGAGGGCTGGTGTCAAGGAACAAAGCATGGATTTGGGGCTACTCTGCTGAGCCCTGTGAGCTCCTAGTCAGCTTGAGATGACCCAGGAACAAGAGGAACAGCAGCAAAACAAGGATACAGTGCAAGGGTATCTAACCATGGAAAGAACAGGTGGATTTCCAAATGATTCAATGCTTCGTGACCTTCTGAGTCTGGGTGATCTTGCCGTTGGGACATGATAAATGTTCAAGGTGGGCTGACTGCAGTTTCTGGCACTGATTCTGACCCTGAGTAACTTCGGAACACACGTACAGCTTTGGCTGTAATCCTGCCCAAAGTACCTCAGCCATTCTTAATGGCTGGGCTGGGATCGCTTCTTGGAGCCATGCCATGACACAGAAGAAATGGATGATTCATGGGGCCAAAAGACCAAGTCATTTAAAATAAAGCTTCAAAGGCATCTGGCTGATTTCTATATTTAGCTGCTAGTAACAAGAATTTGAACAGCTGGTCTATTAATTAAGAAGAGGGCACGCTCCTGCAAGCACTCAAACCTTCAAGTCAGTCCTGGTCAGCTATCTGAAAAGCATCTGCCCTCAGGAGAGGACTCTCTGCTTCAGATTACAACTCAAGATAAGTGCCCAGACCTGGGGGAAGGGAAGATGTTGCATTAGATCCTGCTGATTAATTCCTGATAGCTCCTTTCTAGAGAACTGTGTGGGCACAGCAGAGCCACCTAATCCTCCCTGCGCTTTGTAAATGGCTATGGGACTGTGCTATGATTGTACTGCGCCTCCCCTCTTCTATAAAAAGCCATTTTTCTGTCAGGAACTGTATCGCAGGAAGAACCACGATGGCTTTAGGTGGCAAAGAGTCAAGGACAAACCTATGCACAACGTGTTCTCTCATGCAGCTATGTCAGGCATGGCTCAGTTCAGCAGACGAAGAAGGAAACCAAGACAGACTCTATGATGAATTATGGGGCTTCTACTGACACCTGTTGGCGAAATTCTCAAATATCCAAGGGTGACAGACACAGCTCTGCACCGCACAGGTCACTCTTCCCTTCTCCCTGGGACAATGAACCTTCCATTGGCAGGAAAGCAGAGGAACTGCCATGTCCTGTACTGAAGATGATGGAAGACAATGTCATTTACCAGGCATTTACTTGGATGTGGGATCAACGCAACACATTATTGCAGTAAAAGTAACAGCCTGGGTTTATTGTTGGCCTATGGCCAGTTTAAGGTAATATCAGTTGGTAATGCTTAGCACTTAAAACAATTCTTCGTTTTCAAATGCCATATTTTGAAACCTGCACAGTATAGTTTAGTTAAAATAAGGCAACTTGAATAGCAGAATCTACTGAAACACCATGATTGCAAGGAATTAAGTAAACTAGGTATGACTGCTCCTATGAAAGATGTCAGAAAATATCTGGAGTTTAAAAATTTCAGTGAATATTTTATCAAGGTTTTCAGTGCATATATCATGAGCAAATACAGCTGCCCTACCTGTTAAGGTATTAGTATTAGTGCAGCAGAACAACAAAAGACCAAATGCAGATCTTGCCTAGGAAAACCAGGCTGTTTTCATGTCCGTAAAGTGCAGAAATTTAAGGGTGGAAAGCTACCCAAGCCAGAAAAACAGAAGCCAACATATATGAAGATGACTGTATAAACCTTGCAAACAATTAACAGGCATTGGCAGGGGTAGGAAACGTGAAATTGTTTTTGCATGGAGGGATTTGGTTGAGGTGGAGCAATGCAAGGCAAATTTGCCCTGAGGTTTACAAGCATGCCCTCTTTTCTAGTTTAAAAGAACCACAAAAACCAGAGGAAGCTGAGGCATGGACAGGACACTCAGGCATCAACTGGTGTTGAGGGCTGCACCTCCACGTGCTGGAAAGCCTGATGTGAGTGTGCTGCAGAGGCCAAAAGCTCTGGAACACTGCAGCCCATGTGACACAGGGAGAATGCTCAGGAAGACTCCTTCCACTTCAGCTTGCTGGAAAATGTCACCAGAGCTGAGTAACAGGTTATCCTGCTGCACTGCTCTTACAGATCTGAAGTCCTTGGTTTACCCATTTGTTGCAGAAATGCAACTTCTGTTGGTCTTATGACTATTTACTGAGCCCCTCAGTTTTGTAAACTTCTCGCTAGGTCTTCCTGACATGCTTTAAATATTAAAGTTCTCATTGAACTGGCAGACTAAAGAAAGAAGCGTTCCAAGAAGAAGAGGATCTTGCTACAAATTTCATTCTTGTAAAACATCAGGTTACTCTTTGTGGCCTCTAGAGCTCATACAAAATGTAAAGATTTTCCTTTTCTCCTTTTGTAATCAATAGCATTTGCTGCTGCAAAGTCTGTTATTCAGGTTATTGATTGCCAGTCATTCCTACCCAGACCTGTTTCCTGAAGATCCTTCAGGAAAGGAATATTAAGATATGAGGTTATCTGATGTGAACATTCAGCTCTTCTGAGTCCTGGTACGCATTCCCTTTTGCCTATTAACAAAGCAGGAGGAGCAAGCCTCTTACTTCCACATGAAAGGTTATGGAATTTATCACTGTAAATTGCTGGCTAATATGAAGTTGAATACATAAATACAGTAAAGTAAAAAACAAATAAGATTCCAAGACAACAAGTTGTAAGGAATGACAGAAAAAGTGTCTCAATGTTAGATGACTCTTTTCCTTGCATCAGAGAATTGTATGAAGACATACATGCTCGGTAATAAAAGGATTGCTTTTAGCTTTTGGGAAGAGTCACGTAACTTTACACTGGGAAGCACTTTCAGAGTGATGCTGACTCCCTTCCTGGCCCAGCTAGGATTTATCACTCTGCCTTTTAGTCTGGTACACTAGATGTGCAGAAATCCTTAACACAAAACCAGTTACAGTTACCAGTGTCCTGTCACCACTTCCATGGCTCCTGAAGTGCCTGGCTGCTGCATCTCACACAGTTTGGGATGCAGTGGGAGACAAGAGAAATTTCCTTTGGGTCAGAAGTGTCTTTACATGGTAATTTTAAATATCCATGCTCTGTTAGCTTCTGAGGATTTGATGATAAGTCTGATGACTGCTACTCTGCAACAGCAGCATGGTAGACTGTTGGATTAAAGCAAGTAAACATTAAGACTCAAGAAGTTTAAGATGTATTTTTACTTTTCAGTTAGATGTGTCCTAAAGCTTATTTATAACCTTCCATCCATTGTGGTCATGACAGTATAAACCCACTTGAGTCCCTGCAGTGCAGTGTCCCACCAGCAGCACTGAGCTGATAGTGTGGAGGAAGATGCCCAAAGGCCTGAGCAGATGAAACCCCTTAGCACAGGATGGCTCAGTTTTAACAGATCAAAAGTAACTCCTACAGCTGCAGTGGAGAATCTCCCTGGGATGCGCCAAGTATCCGCTGTTAGCTGGGCCATAGTCCAACACCTCTACAGTCAGGCCCTTTGCCTTGAAGAAACTAATCAGTGATCAATAGTGGACTCTTAAAGGGGCTGTTTACTTTAAATACTTGACTTGCAGCTTCAGATTAATTAGCTATTAATTTGTTTTACATTTCTGAGTCTCCTGTGTCTCTGCCACACTACATCAATATGCTTCTCTCCCATTCCTAGCCCTTCCTTCCAGATGACAGGTATATCCTTTTCCCTCTAGTAGCATTAGGCTTGTTTTTAGCTAACTGAAGTGTATAAAACAGAAGAACTACTTCCAAGAGGAGATGTCAGATGTACAGATGTGCTCCACCAGCTTCACCAGTTCTTTTATTCTGCTCCTTCATTCTGCAGTGCCTGATACAGAACTGGGATCCCTTTAATACCCAGTTGTTAATGGATGGACAGGGAGGCAGAAGCCCAACCTTGTCCAAAATGAGGAACCTTTGCTATGCTTCTTGCCAGCCTTTCCTACAATGAATGCACCGCTTGAGAAGGGATAATCTCCTGCTCTGGGAACAGCATGCCCACTGAATTACAATCATACCAAATTCTTGCTGCAGAGTACCCCTTGTATCCAAAGATAGTCCCAAATCTACTCATTGTAAGAGCCAGAAAATGCAAGGTTAGAGCAGGGGAGCACAAGTGCAAGGCTAGATCACGGCTGGAAACACAGCCTCTCAATAGGAACAAACGTAATTTGGAATTCTCTTAGGAAACAAAAAACTGCCCTCAGCTATCCCTGGTACAAGGAGGTAAAAGACTTAACACGGACAAGTTTGTTTAATAAAAATACTCTCAAATACATTGAGACCTGGTTGGAATTACCTAAAAGCTGTGCAGACTGTAGCACTGTCACTGAACCCTGCTGACAATCCCCACATATTTGCCTCAGCCATCCAGTGCCAGCAATGCACATGCAATGGTCTCCCAGGACCTACATAAAGATATTGATAGCAATTCATCTCACAGAAGCCTGGTGCTAATCTTGACTCATGGTAGTGGTGAGCTTTGCAGTCTCACCCTACCTCTGTTCTGCATGAATGCGCTCTTACTAGGCTTTATTTATTTTCATAGTAAACATAATTCCGGGAAAAGGTTTCCTACGCCCTCTGCTGGTTTTCCAAGGCAGCCATTTTCACCTGAGTATTACAACTCTTCTGTAAAATACCAGTAGAGGTTCCCATACTTCTGTTCCATTTTCTTCTGACTAAACTACAGCAAGATGTATAGGACAGAATCATAGGTGCAAATTATACCAATTACTTCCTTTTCCTTCCCTGTCACCTGCAAAATGACTAACAATTTTCTTGTTTACTTACCAGCATTTTTCCTGAACTAGATTGTTCAGGAAATTCAGGCAAATCCCCATGTTTTCATAAACAGCAGGCTTCTTTGAGCAAGTCTGCACAGAGAACAGGAGTTGCCTTTGGTTTCCTCTCATGTTGAGGAGAGTGGCAAAGCCCATGCACCTTCAGCCTGAACCTTACAGCCACAAAGTAATTTGTCAGGCGATCAATTATCTCCTCGTATTTCTGCCTTCACTGTCAAGACTCCTTAAACACTTAAAATACTAAGATTTAAACAATTGTACTAGGTTATTCCAAAGACTCTTCCAGAATAATTCTTTAATCTTTAATGTAAGTTTTGTATATTCCCTTAGTGTTTTCCAAAAGCTCAAGACTGCACACTGCTCTGATTCTCACTGGTGGCTTATTCTGGTATTCAAAGCCAGCTCTTCAAGTTTCAATATTCAGGTTAGTAAGTCTTAACCCTCCTATTTCTTTGTTTTTGTGGCATTTTATTTTGTCCTATGTGTAAAAACAATCTAACTTATCCACAAACATACGACCCTTTGACACTAATTCTCCAAATAAAAAGATATGAGCAGTTCCCAATGGCCGGATGGTGAGACTTGTCAAATACAAGCAGGATATACCCTCAGTGCCAGAAATCCACACCATAGTCACAGGCTGGGCCAGGTCATGACTGTAATAAGGGATACAGGGTCTGCAGATTCTCTGTGTACTTGAGTCACATAGTTGAGACCAGGTGTCTTACCTCTAACTTTGAGAGTGAATAACCCAGAGTGAACCCTCTACAATAAATTCAAATGTGCACCAGATCCAGCTAGAGATATACAATGGCAGTAACTCTACCTTGTCAGGAAAAAGGAGGTACTCATTCAGTCCAACCTTCGTTTTAAAGTTTTGGATGTGAACACAGCCTTTCTTGAAAATTCCCTCTGCTTCAGTTTTCCCTTCAGTCAAATCTGCACCTTTTTAAAATGTATCAGCCAGTTAACTTACTAAATGCTGTGCCAAACCTGTAGCCTCCATTACTGCTCCAGCTCTTTGTTCTCAGTAAATGCAGGAACAGCAAAAAAAAAACTTCCAAGGCAGTAGAACTTTCACTAAAGAAACAAAAACCCACTAATGAGCAAAACACCACAGACAAATCCACAAAACCAAAACCCCCACACAGCATTCACCTTCACTATGAATTTATCACTTTCCTAAGAGTCCCATAAATACATTGCTCTCTCAGAAGTGCTGACATGACGATGGTGCTGCTTCTTCTGAACTTACCTCTTAGGGAGACTACAGAACTACTTAAAGTCAAAATACAGTGTTAATAGACAAAGTCTTTCCCTGCTATTCTCAGCGATACCACACACACAACTCACAAGGAAAGAAAGAAAACTTGTATCAAAATCACACCAGTGAAAGCCACTCCTCGGGAATCCAGAGCAATCCTAAATGCAGAAATGAATCCTGGCTGGAGCCAGCCTCCCCAGTGAACTGACAGGCAAGGAAGGAAACAGCCATGTTCCTGCAGCACATGCTCAGTGTCCAGCACACCACAGCTCAGGGTGGCAGGAGCCAGCCCAGTCTCTGAAAGTGTCCATCTCCTTACAGGGAGGTCAGAACTGGTAAAGTCATGGAAACCTTGAACATCCACACCAGCAGGACCAACACAGCGCTGCTGCCTCAGCTCTTCAACACGCAGGTTCTCTGCACCAGCCTGCGACAGTTTACCTGCTAAGTGGGAGAGCCTGCCTCTTCCAGCCAATACACATCTTGGGTCACTGCATGATGATAACCAAACACCAGGACTGAGTGGGAACAACAAACACTGTCATCCACAGTATCTTCAGAGTTTTAAGCAGGAAATGCAAAATTTTGATTGACATTCATCTAAATGTTAGGATAACTTTGAGCAGTTTTCAGGAAATGAAAACTGATTACATTCAATGTAAAACAACAACACTGCAGATTATTAATCCAGCCCAGAGTTGGAGCATTAGGCAAGTACAGTCAGCCTAATTCCGAGGATAGTATTAATCCTGGAGTTATGTTTTCCATCAGTGCATTTTTCAAACGATTATTACATAACCTTCCATGAAACTCTGCTCTCAAATTTTCACCTCAAAAATGCCTGCTAGAACTCCAAAATAGAACTCAGCTAATAAATCTGGCACCACAATTGGAAACATTCAATACACTCCATCTGAAGCATTTAGATCTAGGATCCCCTCATGACTTCAACCAGTTAGGAGAATTGGAAACTGAAGCTATTTAGACAAATGACAATGTCAGCTGCCTCCCAGAAGTGAGCTGCACGAAGGTGGGCAGCAAGACTATGCATGTACCACAGCAATGACTACTCTGCCACATGTTCCACTGAAGATATTTTATTAAGTTAGGCCCATCATTATTTCAGAAGAGACAAGTTCCCTGCCATTCTTTTCACAGAGGAAGGCACACCAGCAAACACATCAGCATTTGATAGGTACCAAGTCCATTTTAATAAGAGAATCCGCAACCCCAAAACCATTAAATCCCCCTTCCCATAACCAGTTGTAGGCAGTTCTGTTTGGAACTCAGAATCTGACTTGCATCCGGAAATGCATCTGCTTTGTAGCATTGTTACTCATTCCTGTCTTGAGCATCCACTTTGCCTTCATCCTCTGCAGGTACTGCATGTCACGCTGCTGAGCGGAGATGGCCCCTGCAGGGAGAGAGAAGGAAGAGAGAGATGGATCAATGTCTGCCACCTTACAACTTGTATGCAAACCAGCTGACCTGCCCACATACTTCAGCAGCTACCTATAGGTCTTCTGTCCCATACTGGCACTCCTCTCTCCACTTGTCTATGGGGAAAGCCCAGTTCCTTTCACAAACACCCATGACTGTGATTAAGACAAAAGGTTGTTTTGCATACCAAGCAAGATTCAAAAGTGGATATATAAACTGTTCCCCAACTGAAAAAGTATTCTGTCAAGGCATGACTTATGTTACATTATTAAATAGCACGAGTAGTTGCTTGGAGAGGCAGAAACCAAGAAATCTCAGGAAGTCACCAAGTATCACAAACAATGGAATGAAAAATTGCACAGAAGCTGCACTGGATTTTAGTAACAGACTTCCTGTATCTGTTTGGATGTCAGAGATTAAAATGAACTGAGTGAAAGACAAACTAGTGCATAAACCCCATGTGTAAAGCAAAGCTGAACTGTAGAGTGCTGACGACCCAGAGCCTCCTCCTCTGCCAAGCTCCCCACGGTCACTCACCTGCCTGCCCTGTCCAGCCCAAGGCTCGGTACTGCTGCAGCACCCGACCCACGGCTTTCCTGTTCTTGGCAACAGCCACGGCTCTTGTCACTCCAAAGCGCTGCTTGTAGTACCTCATCAGCGAACGGTGACCCACTCTGGCACCTGCTCACAGGAGGGGACATCTTATTATCCATCACGAAACAGCTTCTGAAATGGAGTACTAAAGCACATTGTGAAAACTATGGAAACCCCCTCTGCTAAGAAATGCGTTTAAAGGGTGCAGAACCTTAAAAATTTTAGGATTATTAGGAACTCAATGTAATTACTGTGAGAGCTGCTTGAAGAAAAAACACAAAATGTGCTGCTGTTCAAGAGGCCTTAGCTCAGATAACAAACAGGCAGTTATCAGAAAAGAGTATTTTAATTAGTAGAATGAGCAGAGAGGCAATGCTGTTTCCAATAAACAGTAAAGCCACTTGCTGACATTCAGGAAAACTTGTGTAACTGCAGAGTTGGCAGCACTTTTCAAAATTAAAGGGCTGAGGTCCTCTCACATAAAACCATCAACCAACCAAAAAAAAAAAAAAACCCCAAAACCCAGAAAAAAAACCAAAAAACCCAAGTGGGTGCCAAATGCTGAACTAGAGAAAGGCTATTTAATAATTTAATTTACTGAACTCATTTACTGCATTAGGTAGGAGCTGGGTCTCTACAAAAAACACCCCACACTAGACAAACCTAAGTTATAGCCTCTCCAAGTTGCATTCAAACAAATATGGAAACTCTTGTTGGAGTAAACCATGAGAATCACATGATAATGAGGAAGTACAATGGGCAAAGCTACCCACTGCCCCAGTCCACAGGTCCATCACTGCTGAAGTAGCTGAACTACTTGGCAGTGAAAATAAAGGAAGATGAGGACACAATGCCATTCCCAGAGGCAAACACAACAATGGCCTGTCCTGCAGGTACTGGAGGCAGATATGGGAAGTGCAGGGAAAGTAATCTGTAACACAAACCCTGTGCCTACCTGATGGAAGGATCAGCTCCATGGTGTCATCATCATAATCCAACTCTTTCTCTGCCAGGTGCTTTCCAGGACCCTCCACATCTTTCCCATCCTCGTGATCAGGATAACTGCTCCTGTGGAAGAGCAGCAATACATGGTTTAAACGTGGCGAGCAGCCTCAGCTATCCACTCTATCCCACTCTACAAATGAATCACCGTGCAAGGCACAAATATTGTCATGTTTCACCTGCCTTTGTCTGAGAGTTCCTAACAGCAGAACCCTGCCCTGAACAGTGCCTGGAGACAAGGAACTCCCTTCCTCCACCCTGTTCTCCAACTCAGCACAGTTCTGCTGCTGCACACTTAACAGTGACTTTTGGTGAAAAGCCACCACAGTGCAGGTCATCAGATCTGCACAGCTACTGAACGAGTGCTCCCAGAAGCTCCACCTGTCACCATAATACAAGGTATTTCTGACCAAAATGAACACAGCTTAGGGCAAGTTGCAGGAAGTTCAACAAGAGGCCTCTAAATCACAGCAGTCCTGTTCAATTCCAGCTAAATAATAAAACTTATGTAAGAAACCCACAGGTGTTAAGTTCACAATCTGTTTAAAAGGTAATGGGAAAGAGAGTTATGACCATTTATGGCCTTTGCTGATGCACTGAAATCTCAATTCAGTAACAGCAAACATACAAAACAGAATTCAAAATGTACTTTGATGCAGGACTAGTAATATGCAGGACAGAAGAAGACAATCAATCTTCTTGTTACCATCACCTGAAAAAGCTGGGAATCAGCAATGCAAAATTAGTACTGGAACCTGAAACATCACTAAATTTTAAGAATGAATAATAGTTTCTAATGTAATATTTAACTGTCCTTTTGTCTGTCCCCACCTGTGCCCCACTCCAAGAGAAATAACCTCACCTAAAATCATAGAAATCTGCAAATTCCAGGGCAGCATCTCCATCTGTGAAGAGTTTGCAGTGGCTTTTATCATTCATATGAGCCTGGACCGCTTCCGTGGAGTAGAAGGATTTCCCCTTTTCATTGCACCAGATGCAGATTTTCCCAACACCAACTTTCTCTCCTGCAGAAAAACATTGGCACTTTGATTGGTCTGAACACAATCTCCCTAGCCAGTAATTAACATTTCTGTGACAAAGCCCTCCCAGCTTGCAGGCAGAGATTTAAGAGGAGCCTCGAGCCCTTAATTTCCAGGATAGCCCTGCTGTTCCTATGCCTTGACCATATCACCCTATCAGGGACAAGTTTGGCCATTTAAAGATTTCTTGTGACAAGGCATTGGTCATTCAGCATTCTCAATAACAAACTTCACACTCCTAATATGGTTTTCTATCCAATACTCCAAAATTATTTTATTCTCATCATTATTTTTAGACTTGAAGGATGATACATTTTTCCTGGCTTTCAGCTCTCTCACAAGCACTGTAAACCAAAGAGACAAATACTTGTGACTGGCAGGACAACGCAGTTCATATGCATGCTTTAGCAACAGAACTTTGTCCCAAATTTCACGTTATCTGAACAACTTTCTCAACATCAGAAAACTATGTGAGACCTACAGGATACATGACCATGATTGCTCATCCAAGTTTTCTCTTATCCTCCCTGGAAAGCCTGTGGTCCTGCTCATGATGAACATACTGACAGCACTCATACAAAAACAAGCAACCCAAACCAAACCATTTGGTGCCATATCCAAATGAAAATAAGCACTATCAGAATATAATTATCCTGACAAAAAAATTAAGAGAAAATTCTGTCATACCAAGATACTTGATTAGTCCTCTGAGATCCACAAGGTACTCTATGTCTGGAATAAAGAAGCTGTGGATTTTTGTCATATGTGCCACATTTTTTGTGAGAGATTTTGAGTGATGGGGACAGAACAAGCAGTCTGTGACTGGTATGGCCCCAACAGCAGGAATGCTTTCAGCCTCTGCCTGTTGTTCCTCTTCTTCCACACTTTCCATCTCTTCATCAGAGCCAACGTCTTCATCAGAATCCATATCTTCCCAGTCTTTTAAAGAAAATTTAAAAAAAAAAGTATTTATTTTATACTTTTCCCAAGCAAAAAAAGTCCCAAAGAAGTTAGAAAAAGCCATCATAGAACATATTGCATTTTTTGTTCTTACCACTAAGTGCCACAGTCATTTCCAGGTGCAAGAATTTACCACTGCCAGTAAGACACATTCCTTTTTAAGATGCACAGCAAGCACAAGGTTGCTCATAAAAACCACTGGGTGATCTGATACTTTTCCCCCTCCATTTTCTCAACTATTAACACTTAACTGCTGTTTCTAGGCCTTTAATTCTCCACAGGGCAAGAACACAAGCATGGCTCATTGAAAACAAGACAACTCCGGTAACATCAGGAAAATACTCATTTCCAGTAGCGAGGGAAAACACACTCCTGTTCACACACTTAAAAGAACAATGAACATTCAGAAACCTATGAGATTTTCACAGTATAATCTATGACTGACACATTAATATGAGTGCAAGCTGGCTTCTTCTTTAGGTATTATGATGTTCAGAGGTAAAAGTTTCTTCTCACGTAGAACAGATTCACTGAACTGCAACTGAAATTTCAAGAGCAACAAAACTGCTGTAACAGATGCAGTAATGTGACACAGGGGTTTCAGAAGCTGGAATGAAGTTCCACCTCATTCATACCTGTCTCTGGCTACAGCTCAGCCACTCCATTCAACTGCTCCAAATAGATGTGTTTGGAGCTGCACTGTCAACTACAGCACTGAAAGCATCCAGGTTAAAAATAACCCTTTTCTGGAAATTCTGAAGCTCTGATCTTTTCAGCTGTCTGCTTTCCAGGCTGATCTCCAACAGAGAGCTGTATTCACAGGAAAAGGCCACTGGGGTGGCAACTCTTAAACTCATTCTAACACAGACATGAACATGCTGAGAAGTGATGCCACACAGTCAGGTTAAAGAGCAAACTTTCTCCTCTGGTCTTGAGGGGCACTGGGAAACAAAACCAACCACCTCTCTTCAACAGATCAAGAAATGAGTTGGGACAACAGCAAATTATCATAACTGGAGTTCTGTTCATTTATTTTTCAGAAGTAGTTTTAGGGTAACCTGTTATATTAGCCTTCTTTAAAGAAAACTTCCTTTGACACTTTATGTGGGAAAGAGTGCTCATACTAGTGTCTATTTATATTCAATCTTTACATTCTTTAGTGTCTGTCTGTAAGTTGAACAGCTGGCAGTTCAGACACCAACACAGGGTCCTTGACTGCAAACATGGGCCAACCTTAACTCCTCTGTTAAACTGAGAATTTAATCAACAGCAAGACCTTTTGTGATGGAAAATGCTGCACTGCTACAGAAGTAGGAGGAAGCTTTTTCTCAAACCATAGCTTACCCCAAGCTATCTTCTGTCAGTGTGTTTACAGCCTTACCTTCTTCATTATCCTCTTCTTCATTACCCTCTTCTTCCTCTGCTTGTTGCTTGGCCAGCTTCCTTGCTTGCTGTTCAAACCACTGCAGCCGTGGAGGTATTTCTGGTCTTTCTCTACTCTGGGATAAGCTGTTGCTTTCCCTGGAAACTGGAGAGCTACTGGCATTACTAGGAGGTAGAGGTGTTTTCTTTGGAGATGAAGATGGCTGGGCTCTGATGGCTTGCTGAATAGCTGTGTTCATTTCATCTTTATTTACACTCTCTGGGGCCAGACCCTTTTCCAGATTCTTCTCATTTAATATTTTCACCTTCTTGCTGACAGCTTGGACAGCTTTCTTCTCCAGCTCCAGGTGCTTCTTGGACTTCAGGTGATTCTCATAGGCATTGAAGGTGGAGAACCTCTTGCTGCACACTGTGCAGTAAGTGGCAGTGATTTTGTTCTGCTCCTCTGCTACTGCTCTCTGTGCCAGGACTCTCTCTTGGAAATTCTCAGCAGTGACAGGAGGCATGTCAGCAACTTTACGCTTCAGGTTGTACCTGTGCCAGTCGGTTTTATAATGGGCACGCTGGATGTCACCATCCTTGAAAGCCACACGGCAAGTGATGCAAGTGTAGGTGGCCATCACTAGAAAGTGGGAAAAATGAAATTGTGCTAAACAAGTTAAGTACCAGACACAACACCCTGACAACCTTCTTTAAAGGTAGTGTTAAGGCACACAGTTCTTGCACAAAATTAAATTTATTAAACACCAGCATCAGCAGTAAGTGCAGAGCAAGAGAAGAAACTTATAAATAAATGACTTTATTTGTGCCACAGCAGCAGCTGAGCATCCCAGCTCTGGATGCAGAACCCACTGTGCCTATTGGGATTGGGATGCAGGAGAAGGCCCCCAGTCACAGCAACAGTATTTCAAAAGCTCTACACTTTTCACTGAAGATCAGTGACTGAAGGTTCTTAACAAGCTCATGTTCTGCCAACTGTAAGACTTTCAAGGAGACCAGTGATTCCTCAGAAATAAGGGTAAAAAGGGAAAACCTGATTACAGGCCTATTTTCTATTTTCCACAACCTTATTGAATTGAAAAAAAAAAAGTTACTGCATTTAAAAATAAAGCCTTCTTAGCCACTTTGGAGCAGTGCATGTACTGTTGACAACACTTTACCCTGCAGAGCTGTTCATCTGGAGATGCAGTCAGTCATGCCTAGATCTAGCACTTGAAGCCACTGCTCACTCTGGTCTCCCTCCATCCCCCACCATCCAGCTGAGCCGTGTTACTGGGGCTGGGAGAGGACAACTGCAGAGCAGTGACCTGCCACTGATACTGTCCTTTCCAAACCCATACACTTCCTTCCTTCTCAGTGCTTAATGAAACTTAGATTTTTTTATAATTTATTTTTTTTCTTTTCCTTCTTTAAACAAAGTTGATGGAATCTCTTGAATGCTCCAAAAGCAAAGAGAAAAAAAAAATTGTGATCTGGAGATCACAGAAAGCTCTCTCATCTTTTAACTGATTTAGAAAAACTATGGCTTAATCTGGAGAAAAAAGAAATAATACATCAGGATGATGGGGGTCTGAAAGCAGGGAGAGGAAGAGCAGCCCCTCCCTGAAACTACTAACAGTGAAAAGCAGTGGCAGAAGTCACAAACATGTGGAGTCAAAACACACATTATGAAATGCTGATTCACTGGAACCACTGGACTCCTTATTTATTACTGCCCCTGCAGTGCTACAGTGACAGGGGGAACGCAGAAAATAAAGGCTATATTATTTTATCTGGAGTACTATAAGCATCTTCTCGGTTTAACAGATGGTTTTTGCATTTCAGAGAAAAATGTGTTCTCCACCCACTGAGAGATCCCAAGTATTCCCTGAGGCGTTCCCCTGCCACCTGCAGAGCTCCCTGTCCCCGCCCAAGGCCCAACCTCTGCCATAAACCACGGACCCAGAGCCACGCTGGCCGTCAGTGACAAACCCCTTGCAGGGCCCTGGGGCGGACACTGTTTCGGGCCGTGACGGACAGACGGAAGCTACAGGCTACATCACCACGGGGGCATTTAAAAACACCCAACCTCCTCCCGCTCCGCTTCACCCCGCCCAAAAGAAAGCGGCTCAGAAGATAAGGTCTGTAACTAAGAAAAACTAAAGCCATAAACCTTCACCTGTGACTACGACGTCAGAGTAGTCTGAGTGGAGACGTGTTTATGACTCAAAGTGCATAAAACGGGGAATTCCCGTGTAGTTACACAACATCTTCCCACGACCCGACTGCATTCTCCCCTCCCGTTTTAAGCCACAGGACCGAAGCCCCGAGTCCTACCTTGTGTGGGGCTCAGGAAAAGGAAACCCCAGGCACTCACAAGCCCGCAGCACAGCCAAGCCCTTCCAGACAAATCGCGATATCCCCTGAGGCTCTTTACTACGGCGGGTTTTTAGCCGCCCTCGGATGGATTTAAACTGAGCCCGTGTCCGTAAACGTGGAACAAGGCAGGTGTTCACTACACGGACAACAAAAAGTCAGGCAAAACCTATGGATAAATAAATACAAATAATAATTTAAAAAACCAACCAACCAAAAAAACCACCAAGACAGAAGACGGGGGCGCAGGCGGCAGCCGGGAGCCACCAGGCCAGGCGTGCACCAGGCCGGGCTCACAGGGAGCCTGCATCCCAAGGGAGCGCAGCCGGTTGGGACGGGCCACGCCGCCTGCCCCCCGCCACCCTGGCCGGGCCGGGCCGGTCCATCC
>VWYP01033885.1:25461-40495 GCA_013400435.1 Pycnonotus jocosus
TTTTTTTTCATTTGATGATGGTTTTTTGTATTTTATGTTTAATTTCTTCTGTATATACCAGCTGCAGTTTCCAGGCTAATGACTTCCAAGCAGATTTGAAAGGAAGCCTGAAGACTTTTTCTTTTCCTGGGATTCTGCTTCTTGACCTTGTGAAAGTCCTAATTCTTTCTCAATCTGCTCTAGCTCAGACTGGTCAAGCAGTTCAAAATCATCAGCTTCCTCTGTGTCTGTCTCCTCGCTCAAACTGGGCGCTGCCTGTGAGGGAGCTTGCTGTAGGGACTGCAGCTGGTCTTTGATGGCAGCAGACACCGCAGCCGTGATGACATCGCCAGCAATTCCACTCATCAAATTAAAGGTTTGGTCACTGGTCAAAGGCAAGGACAACCCTGCAGTGGATGGTCTCTCTTTACTCTGTCTGGAAGTGTGATCCACCTTGACATCAGTTTGCTCTTTCCTTCGTTTTTGCTGGGTGGGCAAACCGATGCTTGAGTCATCGTCATCGTTTGTGCCGGCACCATTTTCTAGAGAGGGAAACTCTAAAAGATCTCTAGCGAAAGCTTCTTCATGATCGCTAGGTCGGTCAAAATCTGTTACAGGGTTAACAGAAGAAATCAGTGTTAGCACTCACAAAAGGTTTCCCAAAAAGGCAGCCGCATGTAAAAACTCAAGTAGTAAGTGTTCTTCTGAATACATTTACTAATCCCTACTCTAGCAGTTGTTTATTAGAAGGAGCTTTGTGTGACATCTAAAACAAAATGGTTTTGAGATAAATCTAGCATCACAAATCAACTGGTATCAACCTAACTATTTAAACAAAGTAACTTTTAAAAGCTAACTTTTTTAGGTATCTATCTGTAATGAAACAACCCATGCAAATCTTCAGCACAGCTATTTCTAAATATGCCAACCACATGAGGTCCTAAAATTTATTTTTCTTCACAATATGTATAAACGACAAATGTGTAAACATGTAAGGATGTCTTACAAGATTTTAACATGCATATGGAATAATAAAAATAATGTTTATTTTTTAAAATAAAGACATAAAACCAGTGTAAAGCCCAATTTCTTCTTCCTTTCTTGGCCAATGCTTGTATTAAAAAGGAAACAGAAAATGGAAACCCTACAGATGATCAGAATTGTTTCATGTTTCCAAGGGGATAAAAAGCAGGATGCAATCAAACATTAAATTTTAATGGCTGCATTAATGAATGACACAGTATTTGTTATTAGAAATGTGTAAAACATACCGTAGAGTACATGGCCTATGGAAGAAGCCTAAATAAGCATAAGCAAATACTTTCATCAAGTATTTGAATGAGAAGGTAAAAAGTAATCAGTTTGAACTTACTTTCTATGAAAACAAGCAATAGGAACTTGTTGTAGGAGCATTCATAAGGGTTAAGGAAATAAATCCTAAAAATTACTCATATGTAATTTCCTCCATTTTCGTTAGGAAAGACAGGCTGGGAAGGTGAAGGACAGGCTGAGGAAGGGTTGTGCTGCATGCAGAGTGGTGGCTCGAGTGCAGAGAGCTTTGACAGGAGATGAGCCAGTCCTCAGATGCATCCCATTTGGTCTTGCACTTTTGTGTATGTCCCATTTGCTGAAAGGCTCCATGGGGAAGAAGAGCGGATGTTGTTATTTTTCACTTAGCAAGGCTTTGAATAGAGTTTCCCATATGATCCTTACAGCCAAGCTGGTGAGCAAACAGGGTAAGGGAACTGTAAGGTGGGTTGAAATGTGGCTGGACTGAGGGGGCCAAAGGCTTCATCAGTGACACAAGATGCAGCTGGAGGCTGGTTATCGGTGTCGGTCACAGAAACCAGCACTGAAAGGATTTTATTAATGCCTTGGATGACAGGCTGGAGTGCACTCTGCAGGTTCATGGGCACAAAGAAATTGCTGTGGGGCAGGTGTATTTGATATTCTGGATGTCAGGATGCCTTCAGAGGGACCTCAGGCTGGAGAAAGGAACAGGCTGAAAATGAACATCATAACATTTAACAAAAGCAAATGTGAAGTCTTGCATCTGGGATGGAATAACCTGTGCAGCAGTACAGGCCAGGGGCAACAAGACAGAAAGCAGCTTTTCAGAAAAAGGTATCAGGGCAGCAAGTCAGTGGTATGTCCCTGCAGCAAGGAAGGCCAACCACACATTAAGCTGTAGTAGCTAAGCTGAAGGCAGAAAGTCAATGGAAGGGATTTTCCTCCTCTATTCAGCAGCTGAGAGTACACATTGAAGTACATTGCCTGATTTTGACTTCTCCAGTTCTAGACAGACAATGGCATACAGGACTGAATCCCCTGGAGGGCCAGCATGATTATTTAGAGGGCTAGAGAACAGGATGTATGTAGATGCTGAGAGAATGGACCTCATTTGGCCACAAGAGAAGGTGGCAAAGAGGGAATTCAGTTTAATTCCTTCCCTACTGAATGGGAAGGTATAGAGAAGATATGCCTGACTCTTCTAGAAAGTGCATCAGAATAAAATGACACAAACTGGAACATGGAAAATTTTGGCTCACTGTAAGAAAAAATCCTTTTCATCACGAGAGTAATCAAATATTGAAAAAGGCTTTCCAGAGAAGCTGCTAAATCTCTACCACTTGAGGTGTTCAGAATTCAAGTGGCCACCTCCCTGAGAAACTTCATAAAGCTTTAATGAAGAGCTTTGAACCTGCTTTGGATAGGAAGATAGATGAGATGAACAATTGCTTTTTACAACTTATGGTTCTGTGATCATACGACGCTGTTTATTTACAACTTGAAATATTAAGAAAATAACTGAAATTATTAATTTGGCCTGTAGTATCATCCTGCTTGTCATTTACAGGGACATTTTCCCTGTAGGAAAAATGCAAGATGAGCAGAGCAACAAATCCTCAGATGAGATTACACCAAACTACTGTTGTCCTTAATCTTTATTCCAGCAGAGTGTTTACTGATAGCTTGGTCTGTAAAAAGTAAGAACTTTTTTCTGGTCAAGATCAAGCCAAGTGCTTGAGAATCTTTTCCTGGTCTAAGTCTTCATAGGCTCATT
Source organism: Pycnonotus jocosus (assembly GCA_013400435.1). NCBI lineage: Eukaryota > Metazoa > Chordata > Aves > Passeriformes > Pycnonotidae > Pycnonotus > Pycnonotus jocosus. The sequence continues at coordinate 28,505 of VWYP01033885.1, forward strand.
GCTAGCTGTTTTCCTTTCTAGTAGCAAAACCTAATAATACTTTCTTTAATTGGCTGTTTAACAAGTCAGTGTATTCACTGTTTCTTCCTCAGCTTTTATTTGCTTAGCTTACCCACAAAAGAACTGGTAGTAATTTTAAAAGGTTTACTTGCTTAAAAGGTTTGGTAGAAGAGAGTGCTGCATCTGGCACTTCTTGAATGTGTTGGTTTTACCCAGCATTACTTATTTATTTAGACACTTGCTATGTACTTTAACATTTTTAAGATGAGGACAGTTCTTACACAAGATGCATCCAAAACTATACAAAACACTCAGATTAACCTTAAATTCATTTCAGAGAGAAAAGTAACAACCCTGAAACCTTCTGTCCTCAAACTGTCTAATCATTTTGTGGTAACTTGCATATCTGGAATCCCCTGATGACACAGACAAAACTGTTACATACCGTCAGATGTGTCTGTCTGTGGAGAATACCCCTCGGATAAGTTAAAGGTCCCATTATCGGTCCAGGATACTTCTGAGACATCTGTGTCAGACACTGACAGCTCTTTGGCAACAACTGCAGGACTAACCTACACAGAAAACAGGCCTATACATAGAATTCTTATATTAACCAAAAAAACCCCCAAAAACCAAAAAAACCCCCACACTACAGAAAGCCAATGCTTAGAGACTGAAAAAAATCCCTCTTGTATGTCATAGCAAAATAAATCACCTCCTATTTAGGCCTTAACTGAAGAAACATGAAAATATTATACAATTCTTAAAAGTGAAGCATTCCTCTTTGTAATAACTAAAGGATGGATTATACTAAAGAAGGATAGAAAATTCCAGTTATTCATTCTGAAAGCAATCTTACTGTAATGAAAGCACAATGTAAAGCACTACTGTAATGAAAATGAGCCTGCAAATACAAAATATGCATCATGTAACAAAATGAGTAAACTTGTACCAGAGAAACCTGCCCAATATCTATAAGACCATCAAAAATTAGCTGAACAAAAAAATCATTATCCTTTACCAATTTATTGAACAATATTTAGTTTTATCAGCTACAAATTTTTATCCCATGGGATATATTTTTGGGTGGTTTTTTTTTTCCCCCAGCACAAAATCACCTCCAAAGCCAGGCTTTATACACTATTGATCAAATACTGCATAATAATTCCTATTAAGATTTTTTTTTAAATAGCAACTGGTATTCTGATTATAACAGAAAAACCTTTGTCATACAGTCATTTAGAATACTATGAGAAAAATGAGAAATTTGAGTGTTCTCATACATATCTAGAAAGATTTTATACTTAATATACCTATTTGCACCATCATTGAAAATCATTAGACAAGTGATTACAAAAATATCCAGCAAATTATGTAGGTTTTCTATTAATGTTTCCTTTTTGTATTTTAATTTGATAAAAATCAACTGCATTTTTGCTGTTGGAAATAAAAGTAACCACCTTTGCTTTTAAATATTAATGCAATCACTGTACAGCCAGTACAAAATAAACACATTTTTAGCTCAGAAGGCCAAAGAAACCATTACCTTGAAGGCCAGAAGTCACAAATGCAGTAGGTTAATTAGTGTAAGGCTAAAGGTGGAGACTCTGAATCAATTCTAAAGCATACTGCTTAGTTCAGGAACACAGCCTCCTGGGGAGGTCAAAGTCTTCCACAGAACAGAGAGAGCAATCTAGATAGCCTCCCATTATCTATATAGATTTTAAAAGCAAGACAGGGCTGACTGAAAAAAAGTCACCTTAGGACACAGAGCTGATATGTCAAATTCACTGTCATCTTCTGTGGGTTTTGTTCTTGCTGTTTCTGAAAGAAAAAAGATGTATTTTTTATCCTACTGATGACAATGGATTTCCAGGTTCAGTGTGTGTTCTCTGTCACACAGCTTGCGTAGCACAATAACCTTCCACCTGCTGATACAGTGCATCATTTATGTGCTATGCTACCAGGGAAACAAACCTGACTTGGCTTATCAAGAGAGACTGGCTGCTTATCAAAATACAGCAACCAAAGTGGGAGAAAGAGTGTTACTCTGAATACATTCCAGTAAATCTATTTACTTGCACTGTACTTCCTTCAGATCCTCTGTTGCTTACTAGAATGTCATCTGCCCTGGCAATAGATATCTCTCTTTCAGACTACACTGCTGGTAAAATGCAATTTTCTTGATAATTGCATGTAATCTTCATTTACAAACCCCTTCTTCTACCCACACCCAGCTACCCTGCATTCACAGTCATATGCAAATGTGCATACAAAGCATACTCTGAAGTCTGGTAGAATGTTGCTCTTTATAGATAAGCAGAGATACAAATTTTGCTTCCTCTGTCTGAGAATCTTTTAAACCAATATAAAATGAAAAACACAGTCACAGTGTTCTTGCTTGCTTCTTCCTGCAACTTGCTCTTTCCTCTCTTGTGCCAACACAAGGTTTGTGAGCCCATGTAGGGGACCCAAGGGGCAAAGCAAGGTAGGGAACTTGTCTGGGTTAAATTAAACTGGAGGATGAGATGCAGGAAAGAACACATCTAACCTCAACTATTTTCCCAGTGCTGGCTTATGAAGTTTATTAAACTATAGTCTGATCTTTTTTTTCTCTGCCAGTTTCACTTAAAAACTGAACAGGTAGAATAATGGATGAAAGAAAAATTCCAATGCATTATTCTATATTTCCAATTACTATCACATTACATATAAGAGAAGGGGAAAAGACACATGGGGGTTCTCCTTGGGTCTAGGAACAGCACATTATATAATAAATTGCATAATGGTTACAAGAAATGCATGTTTTGAAGCAGATATTAAGTCTACTCATGTAGCACTAATTAAAAAGGGTAGGCTACCTGCAAGTAGTGTGACTACACTACAAAGGTTTAATTACCAAAACTGGAACATACACAAAAAACAAACTAATACTGTTCATATGCAGATTTTCCTTGAAATAGTTTTATTCCTTAAAATCTAAAAGTTTCCAGTATTAGAAGGATTTGGGGTGATAGGTGAAATTTTGTTTTAAATTGATTTCACCCCTTTCCACGTAGAAACTTGGATTAATTTGTAGCTGCTATCTTGTGGCAATTCTTATATGCTTTTGGAGTGTTTGGAGAAAAAAAGCAAGTTCTTTTTCCTGGAGGGAGTGAAAACAAGGCAGAACAGAGCATGGTCTCTTACTGAAAATTTTGTTATGTACTTATTTTGAGATTCTTGAGTGAGTCTCTCTGCTGGGCAAGTTGATCTCTTATCTAAAGAGATAAACTTTGCAAGCTTACAGCAAGTAATTTTTTTCCTGAAAACTTATAAGCAGTACATCTAATCACATACAAAGAGCTTGCCATGTTTCTTTCCATGAAGTAATAATTTCTTTATTATCATACCCAGACATTTGACATACACTGTCATACAACAGTAGCCAGGTTCAAAGCAAGAAATATCTCTACAGTTGGCTTCTCAGGACAAACCAAACTTTCTATAAGGTGAACAAAATGCTCTGCATACAGAAATATAATAATGTTATATAATAATAAATGGACTATAATTAACTACTCACCAGATCTCTCTTTTTTCTTCTGGTTGATATATTCCACTATTCCAAAATCTAGTTTCATCAGAACAGTCTTTACTTTGTTGCACAGTTTCTGTCCAAATTCATTGCACTTAAGGAAGGGACATAAAAAGGCACACAATACTGTGATAAAAATGAAGACAGAGAAAAAAAATTGTATTGAAATATTGCTGTACAAGAAGTTACTCAATAAAGTTTAAACAACACCTTTGCATAAGATAACTACTTATTTTACATAATACAGTTGGTTTTACATAAAAATGCAGCGTGAAATGCCCATGCCAGACACATTTAGGTAAAATCCAGTTTTCAGGAGCTATTCCCACTCATCACACAAAATAGCATTATATTCATATCAACTGACATACTTTTTACTATGAGTAAGACATGTATAACATTTATCATTAATTACCCTGACTTAGCCTGATTTTGGTATCTCAACTTGACAAACATGACTATCCAACATTGTGCCAGAATGAACACACTGAAAAAACTTGTAAGCTGACTTCCATATGATAAAAAAAATTTCTTCCTTATATCTAACCCAAATTGAGCCTCCTTCAGTTTAAAACCATTACCTCTTGTGCTATTGCAACAGGCACTGCTCAAGTATTTGTCCCCACCTGTCTCATAAGCCCTCTTTAAGAACTGAAAAGCCTCTCCCCAGAGTGTTCTCTTCTCCAGGCTGAACATCTCCAACTTGCTCAGCCTACCTTCACAGGAGAGGTGCTAGGGCCCCCTAATAATCTCCATGTCGCCCCTCCTTTGGACTCAACAGGTCCATGTCATTCCTGTGCTTGGGATCCCCAGGACTCCAGGTGAGCTGTCACCAGGGCAGAGCAGAGGGGCAGAATCCCCTCCCTCCCCTGCTGCCCACACTGCTTTGGATGCAGCCCAGGACATGTTTGGTTTTTGGGCTGTGAGTGTCCATGGCTGGGTCACCTCCAGCCTCTCCAGCACCCCCAGGTCCTTCTGGGCAGGGCTGCTCTGGATCTGTTCATCTCCCAGACTGGGTTGATACCAGGATTTACCTCGACCCAGGGGCAGCACCTTGCACTTGGTCTTGTTAAACCTCATGAGGTTCCCATGGGACCAGTTCTCAAGCTTGTTCAGGTCTCTCTGGATGGCATCCTGTCCCTCAGACTTGTCAACTGCACCACAGAGATTGGTATCTTCTGCAAACTTGAGTTGCACTCACAAATGAGTGTGTAAACAGGTATATAACTAACTAACTAACTAACTAGTCCCTATACTCCCTATACAGAGACCAAATAATGAACAGTACGCACACACAAATCATGACTGGAAAAGGGACCATACTTACACAAGACATACGAGAGGACAACTCCAGGAATGTAACTTCCCAAGACAGTGAAAAATGTACATATGCTGCAGACTAGTAGGCAAAACTGGTAAAGACATTGAAATTCACCATTAACACTTTCACTTAAATGAACAGATCATTTTGCAAAAGAAAGATATTGCATGCTAATGAAATCTAGAATGCAGTGCAAAACTGAAGTTTGTTTTTTAAAACTGGGAATTACTTTTAACACTTCTGGTGAAAATAGGCATCAAACAGTCCATTTTGGATAATTAGGATGCATCCCCTCTTCCACCATAAAAATATGCTATTTTTATTCATTTACTGACCTCATGTTTACTGCTAAAATTACTAGAAATTATACCCTCATTGTGTGAAAATAGACTGGACAATTTATATGCAGGAAAAAACCCAATTCATTAATTGCAATATTACAATGCATGCTTGCTGCATGCTTACAAAAGCAAAACATCCTTCCTCCAGCTACAGCTCTCTCCCCTGTTGTGTTACTTTGTGAAGCTGCTTTCTCTCATATGCCTGGCAAGCAATCTCTTGACGCTTGTTGGCTGCTCTAGCACCCCTGTTAATGACAAGACTGAACGGAATTTTCAATATAAAATTTGAGGTTTGGCTTTTGTGGTGACTGAGACATAACAATGCATCTTTCACAACTGCACAGTGCTCAACTGATCTGTTGAAAGTTTGCAGAAAAGATCCATTTGCTTTTGGAGCTGAACTGCAATAAAATGGTTAATTCAAAGAAATTCTGCACAGAGCACTACTGCCTAATTTGCTTCTAATTATAGTAGTAAAATAATGACATGGCTTAGAGAATGAGGTCAGGGAAAAGAAGGGAAAACATGTTATCAAAATTATCTTTTTTAAACTAGTATTAGATATCTCTTAACATACAGTTGCTGTCATGTTACCATGTTACTGATACCACATTTCCTTACTTTACTATAAACGTACTTCTTTTAAATGTAACTTTACTGTCCAAACATAAAACTGCTCTTTATATAATTCGTTCATTTTTTCTAGATAATTTTCATTCTTTTATAATTTTTTTTTTTTTAAATCCAGTTGCTTATCTGTATTTTTAGTCTAAACTGCTAATATTTGAGCGTGGTATTATACACTTTCTATTTGCTAATTCTGAATGGCCTGTTTTCAGGAAAGATTTTCTGGCAAAATTAAGAGAGATTAAAAGAGGAGAAAAAGCCTTGTAGTCTTCTTTTAACTTGTATTTAGCAATACAAATATAAAAAATGTATTCTATTATTATCATAATTTTCAAATATCAAATATTTACATTATTTATATTTCTCTTTGGAAAAAAAAGCCCTGCTTCACTTTTGACTAGAACTAAATAATGATATTCTTCCAACTTGGAGGAAAAAAAGGCCTTACTTCTTGCTAGCCTCTTCATGAGCTAGGTTCTCCAGCTCAGTCTTTCCAATAAAAAAAAAAAAGGAAAATCACCAACTATTAGTGTATAGAAGAAAAATTGCCACAATAAAGTATGAGGAACTCATGCAACTATTCCTGAAAATTACAGCTATTTAAGAAAAAAATCTCATGTTTATGTTTAGGAATATGATTATTTACTGCTTTGCTTTTAAAGTTTTAAATAAATTATGGTGTTTTACATTTCCTTTAAAATGTCAATGAAATAAGTGATGAAGTTCCAACAGCTGTAAGGGGATGGACTGTATTGCTGTAAGCTTTACTATGAACAGCTTTTCTCACTGACTATCTACCCATATTCTTTACAAAAAAGCTAGCAGAAAAAACAAAAGCTAGTAACAAAAAAGGTAGCAGAAACTCACAACTGAATGTGTCAGAATGCACATTTTTTGTGTTTTTTTGTTTGTTTGTTTGTTCACTTGATTTTTTTTCTAAATCTATCTCACCTTTTTATTAAATCATGTAGAACTGTTAATCCTACTGGGGGTGCTTACCTTGCCAGGGTTTTGTTCCTTAAAGTGGGACATTTCTTGAAGAAATACGAATAAATTCATCAGTGTTTCTGAAATGCACTGATTTATTCTGGGTCTGTAGTCTTGACAGGGATCGGTGACTTTCCAGCTGAGTAAAACAAACAAAAATACCCGACTTTGTTTACAGCTCATATGGAAGTTGAAACTGGTTGAAAACATCATGTAAATCCTCAGCCTCTGGCACTTCAATGGCTGTTGCTATGCTAGAGACACCTGTGCTTGTTTCTCTGTGTTTTATATTTAGCTAATTTGATCTTTTTAACTAAAAAAAAAATTATTCTGTTCAGCAGTAGCAGTTTTCAGTCCATACAAAAATTACTACTTATTCATTCTGGTCACATGAAGACATTGAGTTCAAGACACAGTTGTCATCTAAATCAAGCAACTGACCCCCAACTTGTTTTTTAATATTACTTTTTCTTTAAAAAATATACTACAGTACTTTTCATTGCCACAAGATGGCCACACATATTAATACATTTCATTTTATGCATATAATCCTTGTGCTTTTTCTTTTCTACTTTTTGTCTTGTTCTGCAAACTATGATGATGAAATTGCTACCCAACCTAGAACAAAAGAAATTGCTCTTGAAGTCTTGCTGTTTACATTCATTTCCCTACTGAATTTAAGTTTTTCTATTCTATTAAAAGGACTGTTTCTAAAGCTTATCTTATGACTGTTCTGTACATTTAATAAAATAACACTCCTTCCCCCAAAAAACCTGTATGAAAGAATTCTCAGGAAACCATGGGATAGCATATGTGTCTATCACATTTGGGGCTGATCAGTTTACCCAACACTGAGCTTAAATGGTCACATCATATATCTTTGTGGAGCAAACAGAGTATCTACAATAAAGCTGTTTTATGAAAAAACAAATAATAATAAAAATATACACAGAGCAGTCAATATCAAGTCAAACTAGTACAAAGAAAGGACGAACCACCGTGCAAACACTGAGAATCTGAAGTAAATTCTACACAAGTTTTTGCTGAGTTACTTTTTTGCATAATGCACTGCTGAGTACACACAGCTTTGATCACAGTGAGTGCAAGCCAGCCATGAGCAACTCTGGTCATTTCACTGAGATATACAACTCATTACATGTCCAATCCATCACTGCATTAATAGTAAACATTTTGTCACAGATAGATTGAATTACAACACAAATAAAAATCTTCCGCCTGAAAAAATGACTGTACACGGGTCGGTGCACAGCCACAAGGGGACACACAGGCGGTCAGACCAAACTCCCAACTCCTGCCAGCTACCCACGGTCTCCGCAGCCTCCTTTTTGTACAAAGGCACAATTTCGGTCAAAAATGTTTCGTGGAGACCCTTCCCGGCCTCCCGGCTGTCCTCGCTGGCCACGAGGTGGTGGCACAGCCGCCAGGCACCAGCCAGGGACGGGAGGGGCGCGGGGGACACGGCGTGGACACAGCCACGCTGCCCGGCGGGGACACTGCCGCGCTACACCGCGACCCGCGTGAAACAGCGGCCTCAGCCACCGGGTAAAGCTCATTGAAGTCCAAACCTCAAAACTGGTGCCCTGTTCCTGACTGCATTATAGCATTTATGTTGTTGCGATGGTGTGATTTCCTCTTAGGTTACAAAATAGTCAGGGTGAGGGTGTTTTCCCTCCCCTTTGAGGAAAAAACCCAATGAACTATTTAAAAGAGCACACCTGAAATGCATAGGATAAGAGCCCTGTGTCTTGGACTAGGTGACTTTTGCAATTTCCCAGCCATGCAAGGCACTGAATGCAGGCATTTGCCTGTGACAGAGGATACAAATAAAACCATAACATAACTCACAGAGATCACTGCAGAAACCCAGCTGGAGGGATGAGCAATGTTACACAGAGCTTTCTGTCTACATCCCACCCACAGTAGAGATTTCAGTTTCCATCATCTCTGGTAATTAGCAGCTTCAGAAAAGTATTATACAAGGGTTTTGACCTATGGGAACTGCAATTTTTATGGATAGGCTACTCCCCCTAAAGAAACACTACTTCCAGCTTCTGTAAACCATTCTACAGCATTAACAATAAATATTTTAAGAGCTGTCCATTTATTCCAGTTCCGAAAACTACTGTTAAGACAGTGCTCTGAATAACAAAATCCTTTCACAGACTTTTACTCCTACCCTTTATTTAAAATTGTTGACAATCAAAGTAGAACTTTTTGGGAGCACAAAGCAAAAATGAAAAGGCCTGATGTCTGCTATCAAATTAGAGCTTTGAAATACCTAGGACAACTGTAGATACTCACTTAAATAATTTTATGCTAATAGCAAAAACAGAGGGGGGAAAAACAAAAGTATAAAGTACAATAAAAATGAAAACTTTTTTCATATCTGCTAACCACTAATATCAAGACAATATAGATTTAAGAGAAGGAGCTATAACAAGGCACAATGGAATAACTAGTAATGATTTTTTAAAAATGTAAATTATGAAGAAAAAGTGCACATTTGCAGGGAAGGTTCTCTGTAGTTCTCTGCCTTGCTTGGTGATGGTGATGCTTTCTTTAGCCAAGTTGTTGAAAGCATGAGCTGCAGTGCAGATAAAATATATTGCTATATGCTTTGGCCCTGTGGTCCACATGTGGTGCATGGACAAAAAGGCAAGAAAGAGGAGTGGAGGGTACAGGAGAAATTTGCTTCAAAACTTTGCAAACTGACCATTGAACTTCACAAAAGAGTACCTGGCAGTTGCTTCTAGGCCACAAGAAATCCTAAGACACCTTTATCAGTTATACAATAGCTAGAATTTTCTATTTTACAAGGAACACCAGGGACTATTTTCAAGTCTTATTCTGATCTTAGGCAACCAGAGGTGTAAAAAAGTCAGCTTGTTGATCTTCAGTGTGACCACCAGATGTACATGCTGCCTCTTCTTGTTCACACCTCCCAACAGCTACCAGCCTTGGTGATGTCTACCTTTCTGTCTTTTTACCCCGAGCCTGACTTAAATAACAGTGTTACCCACAGTCAAGAGGGTTGGAACAAGGGGGAAGCAACAGATCCTGGTAGGATCAGAGTGAGAAAGAAAGGAGGTACATTGTATGCACAACATATAATGTATGTACACAAAGACAGAGAGGTTATGTCATGGCCCTGCAAAACAGAGATAACTTTTAAGCCTGCTTTAGATCAAAAGGAACAGGCACACAGTGATGCATACTCCAGAAAAATTGATTTTCCAATGGTCACATTTAAAGATAAAAAGGGAAGAAGAAGACACATGAAGTGATGTAGATGACAAATGTGGAGCGCCTGACTATGACATAAGTCAACAAAGAATATAAATCTATTCCAGCATAATATTAGTGGAGATAATTAAGGTACTCACAGTACCTTAATACACTATTTAAATGTGAACCCTATACTTCCTGCCAAAACAGCTTTGGGGACTGCTGTCCAGCTGCTCCTTTGGGGATAAGCAGCCAACTCTGAATACTTTCAAAGGCTTTTGTGGATCATTTGGAAAGAATAACATTTTATACTCCCATCACTTATCCTTAGTTTGATATACAATGCTACACTTCCATTCTAAAACTACCGCCACTAAGGTTGAGTGTTCAGAAAAAATAAATTACTCACATCCTTCTGACTGCCTATTGCATCATATCTATAACTGAGCAAATATATAAACTGTTGCCTAGTAATTGTAAAAAAAAACCTACCCAAAACACTCTACCACCCAGACGCTTCCACTGATCACAGTCACAAACCCTGGCCAGAGGAGTCAGTGGCATTATGTTCGCTAAAAATGACTGATGGTGTCATGCTCCCATCTCGTAGCGAGACATCTGTTCAAGCAAAGCCCCATCACATTTCTCTCAGAAAGGTCAGCAGATCTCGTGTTACTGGTTTAAAGATCTCTCCGTGATGTGCTGGATTTTTTAAATTATGCGTACGGCGTTTTCTATGTACCTTCATGCAGACACGCTGCTCAGAAGCGCAGCAGTGACAAGAGAACACCATGATGTGGTGGATCGGAAGGACTGCACCCACATAAACATAGAGTTAGTAATTATAGAGCTTCTAAACTCTCTTGATTTCCCAACTGTAACCACACACATTTGAAGCCTGTACACTCTGTAATTTTCAGGGTTACTTAGAATGTAGTAGTCAAGGTGGAAGAACCAAAAGTCACATTCCCAAAGATAGGTAAATCAAAATATGGGTAGTATGGCTATTTGATAGTTTGGCTGTTTGGTAGTTTTTAAAAAAGGTAACATACAGAACTTATGGAATGGTGCAACTGTAAGGGATCAAAGAACAAACAGGCAACCAGGAATTCATCATGAAACTTAACCAAGTTGAATCCAGTGTGTAAACTGTTAGCAAACCCCAATCAAGCATGTCTACCTTTTCAGAGCTTTCACAGGTTTCTGCTGGAAGAAAGAAGTCACCACAGTGCAGAAGGGAGTAATTATAATGATTCAGTTTTTCTCTGAATCAAACATTTTATACATAAAGACCAATGCAAAATAAGCAGGTTTTGAAATTTTTCTTCTAAATTATTAAGATACTGAGATACAGAATTTAAAATAGTATCTAGACTAAAAAGGTTTGTGTAATTTTTTTTTCTTTTCCATAGAAATTTCAGGAGGACATACACTGAAAATGAAAATAAACACCTTTCTCTTTACAAAATATAAAATAGTGTTAAAAGGAAATTTTACAGTTAAGTATATTAAAGTACCAACAGCAAAACCTCTAAAAGCTACTACTGAACTGTGGTGGAACACAATGCACTATTGATTGGCCTTACAGATACACAATGTAACACATTTGTGAATGCTATGTGCACTATGTGGAAAGACAGAGTGGCCAGCACAACTAAACTCACAGCACAGCATCCTAATGACCTATGTGGCTAATTTTAAAGGTGACTATGTAGAACTGGGCTCTATCCTGTGCCACTTTTGGATCCTATGCAATCGTTAAGTATACTAAAATAATTGTATTTGTGTCATGTGGCCATGACCAAGTCAACAACACCTGCAATTTAAATGAATCACTGGGATACCATGCAAAATCATCCTTGCATCAAAGACTTCCACACACACAAAAAAAA
>VWYP01033885.1:40529-85201 GCA_013400435.1 Pycnonotus jocosus
CCCCCCCCCAAAAAAAAAAAAAAAAAAAAAAAAAAAAAAAGCAAAACCAGGAAGCATCTACAAATATACTCCAGGGAGAATTTTAATCTACAACCTTTTTGCTCCAAATATTACAAAGCTTTTCTAACAGAAATCTCGTCAGCTTGTAGATAGACATATGCACCCTCTTTCCCATTGCTAATCCACAAGGGCTGCACAGATTGAGGGTCAGTAACTGATGTTAGTAGTGTGTTTGTATTACTGTCACTAAAATCCTTTAACTGATCACATTTGATCATCCCTTCAGTGTTGAGGCTTTGGCACCCTTGGAATGTCTAAGATATAGAGGCAGATCTTGTTTTTAAATTGAAGCTGAAGAATGTAGTTATCAGCCCTAATGAGTAGCTAACATTTCCCAATCCAAATTATCCTTTAATTATTATACCACCAGTCGTTCAAATACATTGTTTATAAGAACTAAATTGATTGTGTTAATACTGTGTAACATTGCTTCTCAAACTCTTAAAGTGTTCTTTTCTCCACCTGACACTTCAATTTTGTGTTTTTTAGTAACAGTGGATCAGTCCAATTTGGTGTTCCCGTTTTGTTTTTTTTCCATGAAAAGGTGTGGAGTAAAAAGCTGAAAAACTATCTTATTTCACAGCCTTCCCCCTTTTGTTTCCTGATCAAGAGGATTTTTTTGTAATATTACTGTGCAAGAAATATTTTTAAATCATGAGCATTTGATGAGGCTGGATGTGCCTTTCTCAATGGACTGCACAGCAGACTGGTGGGGCCATGTGACGGATAAACAACCTTTCATCCCTGACTCTATGTACTCCTTGCATAGGGTGTTAAACTAAGACTATAATTATATTTTCTTCTCTTCAACTGACACAGGAACATTTTACCACTGGTGTCCTGCTAAACAATATCAATGCAATAAATTAAGATAGCTTTTTTGCCTATAATACTAGTTGAGAACAAAGTTTTCTGAAAATGAAAATAAACTTGTTCTTATAAAATACACTGAAGTGTTCTGCAAAGAGATAGGGGAATTCATCTTGTCCAATAGATTGCTTAAACAGAAAAAAAAAAAAAAAAAGACCCATTACTAACAAGATTTTATTTTGGAGGGCATGTGTTCATCTCTTCTACTCAGGTATAACACATCAGTCATCTTATGAAGTCTTAATAAGGGGCTGCAATATATTTCTTCAGCTGACCAAACATGAAGTGGTTAAATCTAGCTTTTTTTGAAGGTGATTCCAGTATACAAGTTCCTCAATAGCAGACAGTATTAAATGTTGTCACTTTTTGCTGAATGTCCTGCTGAGACAAACAAAATATACTCGAGCTAAATTGGGGCATTTTGTTGTTGAGCTCCTCTTGGCAGAGTCCAGTGAGCAGACTGGAAGGTCAGCTCTCACAGGAAACCCTTCCTCTGGCCTGTATCACTCCTGCCCAGCTGCCCTGAGGAGAACACCAGCTACTACTGCACTTCCAGGTCATTCAAAGCATCATCTGACAGTCATGTGCCATTAGTCCAAATTCATGACTTAGTCATTAAGATTTTTTAAAATGTCTCTTTGCATGAAATTGGAGTGTTTCAGTGCCATATAGATACTATTATTGACTTGCTTTCTGTTTAGCAAAGATTATAATGCTATTTACTACGTGCTGTTGCCCCTTTACCAAAGTGGTCCAAAGGCTGTGATATTTCAGTCAGGTTCCCATCTGCAACTTTTACAAACACAAAAGAGATATTTTTGTTCAGAAAAGTAAGGAAACTCCTTACTAAGCAACAAGACCATAAAGTTCCATTTGCAGAACTTTAAACAGATCTGCCCAGCTGTTGGAAGTAATTCTTTTAGAATGATTTTTCTCTTGCAAAGACAACTCTTTTAGTGCTTTTTCACAAAATCAATTGATTTTCCTCCTTCACAGCCTCCACATTCTTCAGCTGGGATATTCCTAGCTAAAGGCCTTTCAAAGTCAAACAGTTAGGAAGTGCAGAACAGCTGCACAAAAAAAATAAGGAAAACTGTATTTTGAAGTGCCAAAGAATATTTTTCAAAATTACTTTCTGTATTACCTAACAAGATGACTTTTTCTGTGCACAGCTTCATTTTGCCTCTTTTCCATGGGTTTTAATGTATTTTGTATAAGNAAACAGTTAGGAAGTGCAGAACAGCTGCACAAAAAAAAAATAAGGAAAACTGTATTTTGAAGTGCCAAAGAATATTTTTCAAAATTACTTTCTGTATTACCTAACAAGATGACTTTTTCTGTGCACAGCTTCATTTTGCCTCTTTTCCATGGGTTTTAATGTATTTTGTATAACTAGATTATCACTTACTACTCTGATGCATTACTGAGAATTCCAAAAGCCATCTGTTTCCACCACTCCAGGACCAATATTCACAGTGTATTTTATACATTCTTGACTACCATTAGATTCCTCACAAATTGTCAATTAAAAAAAAAAATTACACTGTCTTACACTATAGTGGACCTGATGATAAAGAATTACTGAGGGAAAATATCTCCTGATGCTAAATTGTTTTCAATCCTCCACCTGTGGCCACCTGTTGCTCAGCTGTTACACCCATGATCATGTGCCAAAACAAAACAGCAGATATGAGTGGGCACTTGCTCTTCACAACTCTGCTTTTTGGCCAACCTTACTAAGAAGTATTCATGCATCTGTTCCTTTGCTTATTTTTCATTTTCATTTGCAGTATGACTAACAGAGTATTGACCAATGCCACATATTTAACTACGATGTAACAATGTTCATGAAATACACTTGTGACACAGTATTACATATTTTCTGAAGTAGGACATGAACTCAAGAGGAGAGAGGATGTAAGAAGTATTTGCATCTGAGAAAGGCCTACAAGGAGGGCAGTGCACTGAAACCAATCAGGGATCAAAGCTCATTCTGCACTTTCCAGAAAAATACTATTGCTCTCCTTTTTTAAATGCATACAATCTGAAGCTTTGATTCAGCATGCCCTTAAAATCACACCATTATCTGTACATTTACATTACAATTTCTTCCTTTGCAATTTTAAGATTAATTGCTCCTGTATAGCTCCCACAGCTCCTCCTTCTATTCCCTCTTGTTTAACTTGGACCAAAATATTCTGACCTCCCCCAAACCTCATTAGCACTTCTTTGGCAATGTTCTCCAGTTATATCCTATTTGTTATGACCAAGACAAAAAGGCAAATTAATTTCAGGGAAAAAAACATTTTGAACCTTTTGATTAAACTACTTTCTCAAACTTTTTTGCTCAATAGCAAAGACACAAAAGGACGAGGGATGAACATCAGGGTCACTTATTTTAATGGTAGCTTCAAAAATGATAAATGGGCAGAGCTGGCTCTGTTATGTTTTTTCAGGTTACTGCTATTGAAAAGCTGATCATTTTTCTTCCAAAACAAAAACTCCCAACTTTGATAGAAAAAGAGGTCTTAAGAGTCTTAGGCCTTCTGTTTAGCTGCCAAAGCTTGCTGCAAGCCTTTACAGAAAAAGAACTGTGAACAAAATAAATTAGATATTATTACAAAGCTGAAAACTCTTTTTAAGGGGTCACACGTATTTCCATTTTCCTTTATTGAAAAATAAACAATTGAACAAAGTGGAGACCTCACAATTTTTTAAAGAATAGCAATTAACGCTTTGGTAGTTATCAGGAATGAGTCAACATTTCCTTAAGAGAAGAAAAACTGTTACCTGCAACTGCAATTAATTGTAATCTATGTCATACATATATAGGGCACAACCCAGAAATCCCTGCAAACGGAAATGTGTAGGTGACCCCACCCCTGCAGAGACCCAATTGCCCCTGGGGATCCATTCACCCACGCTCATCCATTAAGGGACTGTGCTTGAACGTGCTGCTCTACAACAGACAACCAGAACTATCTCCTTTTACAACATCAAAAATTTATTAACACCATTTTAGAGCCAACATTTTGGTTAGCATCAATACTATGGAAAAACCAGGAAAAACCATGTGGACTTTAAGAAATCTAGATTATAAACTCTGTCATAGCCAAACATCAATAATATCTACTTTTCAAATACCTACTTTAAAAACTATTTGGCTAAATTTAATTAGAGCATTTATTTCATAGGAATGTGCTGAATCATATTTGAAGAAACAGTATTTTTAAAATTAATCAAGTTTTGGATCCAATTACTTTTTTTTTTGTCCTGACTGTTGGTTTTATGAGCTAATTAAAATAAAAGCTGAACTTCAGAAAGACAGGCATACCTCAAAGGGACACAGTGCCCTATCTCACAGAAATGAGTTTGTGTTCTGTCAGTAGCACGGCTCCAACTAAACTATTTCCATGCCTGACATGTAGAGGCTTGGAAGGAAAAAGTGTCCAGGTAGAAACCACACAGTATTTTCTTCCCTTCAGCTTCAGTTTAAGAAGTACCTCAGAGCTGCTCCATTTACCCCCTATCAGACATTAAGACTCACACTTCCCTCCTGAGAAGGTTAGCATTAGAGGCAAAGCCCTCAAGAAGCAGAAGATCGGTTACAACGCGGAGAAAACTGATCTCAGGCTGAGCACTCGGGAGCACACAGAGATGAATTACATGAAGCCTCAGTCCTTGCTGCACTGCACGGGACAGCCAGCACAAGCAAAGTACAGTACCTGTCATCTTGTCCCAGATCCTCACTGTCTGGCATTTCAGATGGAAAAGGGAATTCTCAGTCTCGCTTTACCAAGCCAGATAATCCAGGCAATGATCTTCTAGTCTGTTTTGTGTTTTAGGAGCCTCCAGCCAGGCACTGTGCTGCTCACTGCCAGGAACAGTGCTCCTTGCTCGGAGAGCAAATGTTTACAAGACATCCTAAGTGCTGCTGGTCCTGAATGAAGTTCAGGGCGGTCGGCTTTGATTGGCCGTGGCTATAAATAAACAAGTCGTGACTCACCTCACACACTATGACAGGGTGTTTAGTAGCAAGCACAGTGAAAAGCCAAACAGTTTGTTTTCCTTCTGGTCATGTGAGGGAGAATCACCACCCACTTAGTACTTTTATTTTTCTGCTTCTACTGGAAATCTTCCTCAACATCTCGCATTTTTCTCAGGTGTAAGCAGCAACTGAAATGATGAGAAGCTAAATAACACAAACTTTATAATAAAGTGACAGGCTTGAAAATATGAGAGCAAAGAGTTTACTTTTGAAACTGTAAACTATAAAAAAAATTCCTTTTTCTCCTGGCAAAGCGCCAGTCACAAGCCGTAAGAAGAAGCCAAATTATTCTCCAATGAGTAAATTCACAGATGAAAAAAAATCCACAAAAACTTAGTATTTCTTTTACATAAGGAAGACAAGTTTCCAATAATGATTAATTGCATTGCTTATAAGATCTGATTCCAAGCTCATCTGCCACAACTAATCTTACATAGGAATACCGGAACACTGTGCTGAAAGAGTACTCAAAAACTAAAGTATGCTGGCAGGAGGAAGCTTTCTGCCAGAATACTTTGATTGCTTCTGTGATGGTGAATTGAATATGGATTTCCTCCTATGGCACTTCCTCCTATTGCTGCATGCATGACAAGGATTCTGTCACTCCAGCTACACCAGCTACGTCTCTATTAATTTTCAACACCCCCGCAACCTTATCTGTGCTGGTGAAGCTTTGTCACACAGTCCAAGACCCCAAGGATCCCGTATGTCTGTCGTTCAGCACATGGCTCAGCTCTGATCCTTCACACAGCTTCCTTCCTTCATTGAACAGGTTGACCTGTTCTTCTTAATATATTTTCAAATCCACATTACATCCAGAGGTTTTCACATAAGAGCTCTGTTTTTCTAGGAAAGAACCCAGCAAGATTTTCACTTGCCTGTCCTGCATGAGACAGTAAGAATTGTCCTGGGGATGTCACATGTTGAAAATAAATGGAGGAAAAAAAAAAGGCAAAGCTGGAAAAAAGGTATGCCATGTATTTTGATTTGCTAAACTATATATGGTGCATTGTGATTAATACATAATTTCTTGAGAGCTGCTTAACTTTTAGCTTAACTTTTAACTTCTTTCTACCCTTTCTTTTTTTAATCCAAATTTCTTCAAAAGGACTAGTAAGATCTAAAAAAACACGAGTAAAGTTCTCAGACTAAGTTATGCAATGCAATATATAAATAAGTATTAATAAATGTCCTGCCTACAACTGAGACTTTCCATGGTCACTGATACCTGCATATTCCAATGTAATATTTTTTTCTTTTCTTTCATTTTTTTCTTACTTCTGATAGTTATAGATGAAATAATTAGGAGTTGAATTTCTTCAAGCTTATGCTGAAACAACAGAGCTGCTAAATTCAAAAATCTTAATGAAACAATTCTGTCTAACAGTCTCATCTTAAGATCAAAGTTGTGATATCTTCTAATTAGGAAACTGAAATAACTGAATTGTGCAAATATGTAGGAGAATCATTCAAAATTAAAATGTAGCATCAAAAATTAAAGCAAATAAAACTGAACCCCTTATGCAACTTGGGCTGCTTTGGTTTCCATGCACTGTAATATACTCTTACACAACCACATACATTTACTATGTCAAATGTCTTTTTATGAAATATTCCATTTTAATGTATTTGATGATCACACTCAGAAGCTGAAAAGCTTTCAGCATCATGTGTCCCTGTCTTTCAGCCTTGGGACTGAATGTACTCCAAACTCTTCAAGTGCAGCTTTCGACTGTTATTTCTTGGTCACACTCTGCACACAGAGCTTATTGCTACAGCAGAAAAACTGTTTACTTTTACAACTCCTTACAACTCTTCCCAGCCCTCACTGAGGCAAGGAGGATAATATCACCTTTACTTTTTCATAAGGAAGAACCTTTCATAAGGTTCAAAACTGAGCACCTATCTAAAATGTCAAGGACCTGTTAGCTTGGAATTAGAGCATTTATAGAACACTTCAATACTCAAAGACTAGTTTCTACTGGTATCACTGCTACTTTTGAAAATCATACTTGAGAACTGCATGAGTGCATAATTAGTGAAACTGCAATCACACTGAAGTATTTTGCTTGGTATCACAAAGAAGACTATCTAGAAAAATCATCTCATTTTTTGATCATTCTAAATTTCTCTGCACCCAAGGGAATAAGAATTTCTATTGGCCCATCTGGAGGCTTCAGGCAGATCAAGTTCCAGATTACTTCACAGCAGCATGAGATGTGACTCTTGGGATGACGTCTCCAAGAGCACTTAGGTGGAACAGCAGGAGGTGAACAGAAGTACTGTACTGTACTGAATCAGGCCAAAGGGCTTTGGCATCTTCTACTGTGTCCAAAAGGAACAGCCAAGGAAAAAATACATTGCTGCCTTCTACAGATAATCTTCCAGACTCCAGCTTGTGGAGATTTGAGCCGGCAGCAATGTCTATTTTTTAGCTGAGTGGATTTCCATCCTATGATAACACTTGTAACATCTTGTGGCAAGAGCATGTGCAGCTTAACTACATACTGTCTGGGAACAAAAAACCAGGAAACCCCCACCCAATAATATTTGCTCTGCTCTAGACACTTCACCTGGTTTCCACGAAGTCTTATACTGGAACAGGCAGATGACAGTTAACTCTCTTTAGCTTTTCACACTTATTTATTGTTTTTGCAGACCATTATAGCTTGGGGTTTTTTTTAACAGGACTGCAAAACTGAAAGATGAAGCTGTTTAGAACCATTTTTTATCATTGCTAAAAGTCAGTTTTAAGCTTTTCCAATATGGAAAACTCAAAGTGATTAGAAATGACAGAATGAGAAAGGAAAGTCTTTGCCTACCCATGTTATTTTTCAAGGGAATTCTTATTTCCTTGCTTAGTTGCAGCTAAGCACTGCATTAACTGCACGTGAGTCACTCTTCTCTGTCCTTCTAAGTTCCTTCTTGCCACTTTTGAGGCCTCAATTCACATGACTAATCCATGCTTCTCTGAGCAACTTCTTTGTCTGACCTGCTACATTCCCATCTTGCTGTGTCTCTCACTTCTTGCAATGTTTTCTGAAATTTCCCTCCCCTTAGCTCTGTTGGTTCTTCAACAGACAGAACAACCCCTGCCACCTCACAGTGAATTCCTCCCCCTTGTACTATCACTTCTGAAAGGAACATGGAAGCCCTTGGTTTTGTAATCAAGAGGAAGAAGATTTTATCTACAGCGCCCTCCTCTTGGTCAGCTCGTTCAGCTTTAAAAGCCCAATTCTGCTCACCTGTATCGTACGTGTAAGATCTTGCATGCCCTCAAACATCCTCACTATTGTTTTGCACATTCTTCCTGTGTTTACCATAACCAATTTAAGATAAGAGAGACCAAAAATATAGTTATTCCCAGTGAGACCATACTATTGTTTACACATTTTGACCTCTTTTCTAAGTTGTTCCTCATGCTCTGTTGGCTGTCATTACCACATTTTTACACAGAGCTTTCCAGAGTACCTGATCTTCTTTATGTTATTTGGATAACTTTAGGAATAAACTATTCTTACTTCTGCTTCTCTCCATTATCCTGTTTCAACTAAGCTGACCTCTTCTAGACCTTTCTAAAAACTTCCTTGAGAGCTGTTGAGTAACAGCTCTTTACTGTCAGGTATGAAGACACCCCAAAAGATGTGCTGGCATGCAGATCAGATGCCATATTGCTGACATATTGCTTGATCAGGGAATCTTACCAGTTTTGCTCTTGCTGAGTGCAGACTTGGAGTGAACATGTATCATAATTATCAAGTAAATGGCCTTTTCACCAAATAGAATGGACATCTATGTAAAATTTTTCTTTTACAGGCAGACACCAAAGACTGCAGAAGCCTTCAGCTAAAGAAGGGAAATCAAAGCTATGTTCTTGCCAGACACAAGGGAGTAGCCTCACTGAAAAGCTAAAAGGATTGGAAATAGTGTCACACGCACTGTTTTACACACTCAGATAGATACTAACGATGCTCAAGGGTTTTAGGAGGTAGGTGGGGTGTATCACCCAGGCTGCAAGCTTTCAAAGACTTTAATTAATCAGCCTGTGTTATGCTTTAGCTGGACAACCAGCTCCAGAACTACTCACAACCACTTCTGCCTTCTATGTCTCTCCTCACCTAAAAGGAAACACAGTACTTTCAATGTATAACTCTGTTCTAATTATTGAGCTTTGAATGAATCTCACTTCTAATAATGTAAATGAAAAAATAATGAACTCCCTACTGTACAATTAAAGACACCCTAAAAACCCTTGACTGACATAAAAATATATAGATAAAATTATATATAGATAAAAATACATATATGTGTATATATATATATTTACAATCCCAATCCCAAAAGAACATCTAGTTTAGTTTGCATTTCCAGAACAAATGGAAAACTCTAGCATTTTACTTTAGGTAGATGGTTTGTACTGATGCTACCTTCAGCAAAAGCATGGGTTTAAAAATTACCATCATTGTCAAAGACATGTTCAGGATGAAAATGAATGTGAAATGATTTTTAATGCTATTGAAAAAAGATGATATTAATAACATACATGAAGTCCCCCAAAATGGACTATTTCCACTCTTTTTCAATATGGGAAACTGAATAAAATGATCACATTTGTGTGTGTACACAGGCACGTATATGTTTATATATTTATAAGCACACATATATGAAAGTATATGTTTTACCATATTTCATCAGTTTGAAGGGTATGCCCAATTTTCCCGCATTTTCAACCAAAAATTGGCAAAAGCTTCCTGTCTTGATTCTTTCTATGTAAAGCTGACTTCAAATACAGCAAATACTTATTATATCTACTTAACTTTGATTTCTCTTCATACACTGTTAGATATACAGAAGAAGCTGGTTTTAAAAACCTTTCATACAAACATAAATGAAAAATCCTCAAACTGGACATGCTGAACATGCTCAGTTCTTTGATGGGGTATTACACCAGGTGTAACCACAAGGAGTAAGCAGTGTGCTAAAAAAGATGAAGACACCTATTACACACAAAACATAGTCTGGTATGTAGCTGTACCAAGGTTCAGGATTGGAAAAAATAATAAAAAGAAAAAAATAAAATCTTTCAACAGTCGAAAACCAATAAAAGCAACGAAAAAAAGAGATTTTTTTTTTCTTCATGGAATTCTGCATATTATGCAGGATTCTTATTTGTACCTGGATGAAATAATAAATTGTTAAACATTTTTAAGATCACAAGCTGCATTTTCAGAAAAAACACCCCAAACAAACAGCATTCCGTTTTGACAAAAAAAAGTAGTGCAACATTCAGAAGGCTAAACAAGATACCACATGCAAGAAATATTTACTGGGCAGAACAAGGCACATGAATATGTATTTTTAGAGAATCATAAAAAATTGAGTATGAGGGCAAACTGACTATCAACAGACACCAAAACCTGATTTGTATCAGCCACAATGAATTGTCACTATGAGGTTTTAGTGTTTCTCACAAAGGCACACGTAATAATGCTCCCTGGTGCATGACAGTATTTCCAAGTTTCAAACACAAGCAGAAAGAGGAGTTAAAGGAAGTAAGAGACACTTCAACTGCAGTTTTAAAAGCAGATTATTACATTTTAGTTACATAAAGGTAACAAATCTTGCTCTTTACAAATATGACAGATCATGCTGGATTTGTGTAACAAACAGAGAGGAGCTGGAGACAGGAAGGTAGATCTTACCACTAAGGGTGAAAATCTCAACTGCTCTGTGACTTTTTGGCCATGGAATCTTGTTAAACAGCTATAAAAGAAACAAATATTTGGAGGCAAGAAAAAAAAAGACTAAACAAAAAACCCAAACCCACTAAGCAATGATCTCAACCATTTCTAAAAATAACCATATTTTTTCAAAATTTTCACGAAATCTTTTACATATTGTTTCATGAAATTATTTGATTTATTACATTACATTTCTGCAAAGGCACTAGTTCATCTCATGATCTGTAATTCAGTCAAGTCACATTAAAATGCATTTTTGTTCCCTAGGCATACATGCTACTCAAGATTCTGAAACCTGCTCATCTCCCTGTCTCTTGGTTTGTAGCACTCTGAATCTGTTTCTTCTCAGCAATTGTTTTCTTTTCCTACTGACAAAAAAGATGAACTATGTGAAAGGCAGACCATACAGCAAGAGACTCAGACCACATACTGAGAGCACCAGTGTCTAAAATATGTTGCTGGTAAGCTCACAGTTTGCTTAGATGACCCACCATTACTTCAATGCTGCAATCATCCTATGAACATGAGGATAGGAGCCAGTTTTCCACCTAATCATATAATTTCTTCTTTGATGCAGTGTAATCCCTCTCCAGAGAGGGATTAGTGCAATTGCAAGCCATAACTAGATCCAAGTCCAGGTCACCAGTTCTGAATTAGACCTTAGAAGCTTAAGGATGAAGGACTTCAAGTACATTATAATGTAAGCATAGCACACAGTTATATATCATTCATCATTTTCACTGACACCAACCCTGTTCTTCCATCTCAGCACAAAGAGCCAAAGGTTTGATTAATATTCAGAATTGCTAGCCAAATGTTTTCATAGTAGGTATGATTCATTTTGATTCCTTAAGATCCACGGCCTTTTTCAAAGCCTGTGTAGTGGAAGTGAGACAGATGACTAAATGACTGCAAATTTATCAACATACTAACATCAACCTATCTATTTGCTTACTATGTGACAAGAGATGAACTCTCCACTGTTTACATGTCCGATGATAAAATTACAATCATATTCTCTCCCTTTAAAAAGAGCTTTTTTTTTATTAGAATTGTCTTTCTTCAGTCTCAGTGTGGTAGTTTGTAAAACTGCGCAGTTGCAGCAAAAGAAAAGATTATTAAATTGTCACTAACATGATTCAGTTTCAAGGCCGTAATTTCATGTGATGGAGAAACTGGTAATCTGTATGCTACATCTGTATGCTACTTTCCAACACTTATGACAGCAAGTTAGCAATTCTGATATGCTACAGAAAAACAGTAACATGTAAATTTATATAAGCAAAATTTAAAGTATTTACAAACTAAAATCAGGGAGAAAATGTCAGAATGCATCCCACTTTGGAAGGCATGTATTTGTGTACACTGGTCAACCACCTGGTTTAAAAAAAAAATAGGAACCTGTCGCCACAGTTCATACTACATTTTGACCTCACATTATAGGCCTACCAGCTGAAGACAGAAAGCAGACATAAATTTCCTAAATGCTAACACCAAAACTTAAAGAAAATAGTTCTACATAGTGTCACTTGTGACAACATAGAAGGGTAATAGGTAATAATGAGAAGCAGCAGGAAGAAATACATTACACAAAGCAACAGTATGTTTCACATGATGGCAATTCATACACACAATTAGAAGCTGGATAAGATGGTTAATTCTGAGTGCACTGATTAAAACAAAGCTAACTATCCTGAAGTGACTGGGTAAACCAATCTGTTCACCGAGTTTCTCTAAAGTAAGTACTTGTCAAACCCAACCATTCTACTCTTTTAATATCCAGCCCTCCAGGAAACATCTGCAAATTTGAAGCGATGGGAGGCCAATGCAACACGGCACAGCTCCATGGAAAAGGCAAAGAGGCAGCCAAGACTGCAATAGAGAACTCAGCGCTCTCCTGCAACCACACCTACCCCCAAAAAACTACAGTGAAATGGTGCCTAGGCCAGGAGAAATCAAGAAGGGTTCAGAGGAGGGATGATGATCAATGAGGACCTGCAGCTTAACCCGTTTGTCAGCAAGGGCACCCGCTGAGTTGTGACTGAGAGGAATCCCGGGCGCTGGCCAGGCGAGCGCTGCCAGAGCACTCAGTCAGAAGGGCAGAGCACCCGATAACCTTCACCCTGCCCGGAGAGGATGACAGGAGACATGGCATTCTGCTGAGGGGCTGACAGAAATGCTGGGAAGATAAAACTAACTTCAGTTAGCTAGGCTTTTGTCCCAAAGACAAATTTGCCATTCCCTACTCCTTTACTATTAATTTTTATTTAAATTCAGTGCAATTCATAAGGTGGTTTAGAACACAGGTATAGACCATTTGTATTGTACAGGATGCCATCTGCTCCTGTCATTGCCAAAACTTCCTTTTTCCTCATTTTTAAATGGACATCAAAAGATATATAAAGAATCTTTTTCATTAAGCTGTATGAAATACATTTTTAAAGTACAATTTGCTGCTAGAAGACTAAAAAATTAAGCTTTCAATTTAGAAATTACTTATATATAAATTCATACATATCTCTATAAGTCTGTAAAACACAGTATTTTACCACAGCTTTTGCTGTTTCCTTTAGTATCTTGAATAAAGATCATTGAACCCATCTCCCTGGATGTTCCTATAGATGTTCCTATAAAGAAGGGAAGTAGGAGGGTGGGAAAAAACCATCTCTATTCAGACTTTTACTTTAATTCAGTGAGGTGGTTTTTTCATATTAAAAATCCAACAAAAAATCCATTAAAAAACCCAAACAAACCTAAATCCAAAACAAACCCACAAAGAAAAAACCCAAAACCCAACCCCCCAAATTATTTGGGAAACATTCAGAGCACTCTAAATACATAATTTTCAACTGTTTTTCATGTAACCTGCAGTGCTTTTCACCTCCTTTCAGTGACTAAGAAAGCCCCAAAAGACTAATTTCCATCTGCTAAAAATATTTGTTAAAAAAAAAAAAAAAAAGCCTCTTCAGTATCTTTTGAGTTTGATTACTGATTGGAGAAATAAGTATTTTCCAAGGCACATCTGCAAGGATTTTGAGCAAAGTATTTGAAATTTTAGCAAAAAACTTCTACTTATGTGTCATTTTCAGAAACTTTTATTTCTGTGTATCATCACATTAAGTTTCTAGCCGAATTCCCACACTTTGAGACTTTGATTATAATAAAAAATATCTGATTCAGCTAATGAGTTAGGACAGAAGTTGTCAAGGTAAACATTCTAAGAAAATTGTCTTCATATGGTGAACACAGTGGAAACAGCTTGTTCCTGTACAGCCCTGACATGAGAACTTCATACAATAACTGTTCAGACACATCTCAGTTTGTGTTCTAAGGCAAGCTACATGTGTTTAGAACAGTATTTTTTTAAAGATCAGATACGCAAACCTCAGATATTGTTGCTCTGAATGTTACTCTGATCTCATGCCTAAGTGCATAAAAGCACGATGTTAAGGTACACACTGACCTTGCAACTTCCTTGGAACGTGGTGGTAGCAGCAGACACTCCATTTAAAGTTGAGCAACAGCTATCTCACGTGCCCTTCTCGGATTTCTTGGAGTTTAAAATTTATATGCAATTTATATTCAAATGCATATATAAATAGCTACATTTATTTCAGTTTTACTGTGTCATTTTAATGAATAAAAAGTCAATGCTTGTATTACCAAGACTGGCTAGACCGGGTCTGTCAAAGGCCCATCTAGCCCTGTGCCCTGTCTTTAACGTTTGCCAAAATTGAATACCTGGGGATACCTAAGCAAAACAATAAAATTATGGGATAATACATGACAGCTCCATAAAATACAACAGAGCTTCCAACAATCTGCAGCTTGTGGACTTCCAAAGTCAGAGGTGGTGATTTTTTTATTTAAAAGCCTTCAATTAATTTACTTTCAAAAAACTGTCCTGTAATTTATATTTAAATCCATCTATAGTTCTAATATTCACAAAAATAATGTGTCAAGGATTTCTGAGAAATATTTTTTATTTCTCCTCAGCTTTCTGCCTGCTATTTTGATGCCTCCTCATTCCAAAAGTGTGAGGAGAAGGCATGTTCCATGAGGGATTTTGAGATACCTCTACTGTATTTCTCTTTAATTATTCATTTTCTCTTTTCAAAAGTCCTATCTCATTTACTTGTTCTTCATAAGGAAATAGTTCTGTGTATTTGATCTACCTTGTTGCTGTGCTCTGGGTTATTTTTTCTCCTGTACTGTTTTCTGGAAGGTAGCAGACCAGTCCCAGAGCATTCAGGGTTTGGACATACAATAGATTTACGAGAGTGGCATGTGACTGTCATTGCTTTTTCCCTGCATGTCTTTTTTACTGATACTTAACAGTAGATTCAGTCTGTTGTTCAATGCTGGTTTTGTGAGACCACATCTTACTCATGAGTGGTTACAGTCACCTTCAGACACTATTATTTTATATGAGAACTTAGTACTGGTATTTTTGCATTACTTCACAGTTATCTACACTGAATTTCAGATATTATTCTACTGAGAAAGAATCCTGTAAGTATCTTCTGAAATTGTTCATAGTTGGTCCTTGTCTTAATTTTCTTGAATAATTTGGTACCTGGCCATCCCACTATTCACTGCCTTTTCAAATCCTTTATGAGTACATTTGTCAGAATAGTTCCACCACAAATAGCGGATTTTTTTTTATTCACTGTGAAATTCTCTTAAGCATTACTTCTTGCTATGAACTGACCCACAGTAACCTCAATGGCCACAACTACATCAGTGATCTATTAATCATACAACTAATCCAAGCACTCAGTAAAAAAAGGCTGAACTTCTGAAAGAAGAGCCAGGGAAAATCTAAGCTAGGGAAAGGAAAGCTAGGGTGTGTCATATACTGCTGTGGCCATAACATACAGGTTGACTTGGGAGGATGTGGTTTTGTGCTACAGCAAATACTTATCTCTGAAAATTTTAATTAAATTGGTCTCCTTAATATGTCTGATCATCTGTATTCATTGAGTATGGAAACTTGCACAACATGCAGAATATGAGCATATGTTACTTTCTGTTTCCCTTAGTGTAAAAATAAAATACTTACAGCTATCCAGGATTTATCTTCAGTGTTATTTAGACTCTAAAAGATTTGGAATATTATTTACAAAAATGTTTAAAGCACGAAATATATTTTAGTAAGTAAACATGCAACATCTCTTCTGTCAGAAAGAAATAGGAGAAGAAAAGGAGACTTGGAAGGAATACCATGAAGTTTGTTTCAGAACAGCTGAGCTGTTTTACTCAACTGTATGTTGAAACACCTAAAAGAATATAGTATGTTATTCTGCTCTGCTGATAGGCTCACATGCTTCAACAAAACTCTGCCAGGACATTCCTTACTAAATTAGTGACTAATCAGATGCTGGGCTGCAAAGCACACCCTCACATGTTACAACCACCCAGATGTCTGCAGCATTAAAAAAACAACAACATAAAAACCCAACTACAACTATATGTTCTTGTGTACCCTATAAATAATTTCCATCATGGGTTTTGTAATCTAATGCTTGCATTTGGCAAACCAGATGCAATTAAAGGTCAAAATCTGACTACTATAGAAAGTACCTGACTAGGCTACTTCTTCTGATCTTTCTCTCGACTAGCACCATTCTAAATATTCTAAGCAAGGATGTCCTCTTCCCTCCATGTCAATAACTACTATATATTTCCAAATATCTTGTTTCATTTATCACAAATGTTTCTTGCTTCTTTTATCAAGTTCTCAAATTAATCAAAATTGCTTGCTTCTTTTTCTTATTACCACAAGATTTCCATTATCCTTTAAAAATTGATTAGAACTTGAAAACTTGATAGAAGTCAACTCAGTAGGCTGTTGGGAGACCAGCACTTTTTTTTGTTGTTGTTTGTGAGGAACAAACCCTACTCTTAAAAAAAAAAAAGAAGGAGTAGCATTTCTGCCTATAGGGAACAGTTAATATTGGCCAATATTAACAAGATAAAAGCTACTTGTATTTGCAGGAGAAAAACATCTTTTTCACATGTTTAGCATAAGCTATTCCATTTGCTTTTCACACAGTGTTTAGTGATAATATAAAAATACAGAATATGGTTAAGCTTGCTACCCATTTTTATAGAGTTTTTAATCAACCATCATTAGACTAACGTTTAAGAAAAGCCATTCCAAAATGAAACAGTCCAATTTTCTTAATCCTAAAAGGAGTGTCTCTATTTAAGGTAACACTGGGAGCTCCCTAAATGCTATAGTTTATAAATACCCTTTAAGATGACAAGTCAAATGACTTCAGGATTGCAAGTTATCTCTCACAGTTGTTCAACTGTTAAAATGGAAAGTGGTAAGAATAGAATAAAAACACCAACGGCAAAAATATTACATGTGCAATGGGACAAACATAGTGCACAGGACATGACCATTTTGACATTACTCTTTTTGCTTAAATTTACTCTTTATCCTTTGAAAAGGTCAGCTGTGTGAGCTTCTTTCCTGATGAGCAACTTGAGGTCTGTCATTCCAATAACACTCTTACACTCATCAAAAATGCAGTCATCCTTTACTTGTGATCTGTCTGGTACTTGTTGCAACAATATTCTGCTGGTTTAGGCACTAATTTGACACAACCCACCTAATTCTATAATAATGTACATTTTAAAACACATAAAAAAGTGAAAAATCACAACATTACATTTGCAAACAAAATAAATCTCTGAGTGGCACAAACATATACAGCAGCTCTGTGGCAATCAGACAGGCTGCTTCTGGACTAGGCAGTAGTTACATTTATTTTATGGTGTAAACCTACGAAGAGTTAGAAAAAGGATCTTTGAACTGTATGTCAGGTTTTTGTTCTCTTTAGCAAAGCTTAGTACCTTGGTACTCTAAAAAAGTACTACTGCCTGTTAACTAATTCAAACTTTCAACAATGTGCAGCTAAGGTCTGACTGTCGAGACATTTTACTATGTCTGCCTAAGCTCTTTGAAGTCTTTGAACTAGAAGAGATAGCCTTGCTAACTCAGAGGATTGCCCTAGAAAACAGATATCCTTTACAAGGAATCGACTTTTTCCAGTTTGTGCTGTCTGCAAAGCCTTGGCATATAATATCTCCACTTGAAAATAAGGAATTAAAGATTGCACTCCAGTCAGTAACTTAGTGTCAGTTCTACTGCATTGATATGAAGCTCCTTCCACATAGTCACAACTACAAATTGCAAGGCATGTGGATTCCAACCAAAAATTAGAAAATCCCAGAATATGGAATACTTGTTCACAAATCTTTATGGATTAGGGATAAATATTCAGGGTGAGACCTGACAGAGGCAGTGACCAGTTGTTCTGTTCAAAATTATGTGATTGAATCCAAGTCATCTCCTTTTCCCATCTGAGCCGGTTGGGAAGGGTGTTGCCACCCTTCAAGAGGCAGTTCATGTACCTAGTAAGTCCAACACATGAGTTGAAGTACATGACATTACTTTTTGGCTGGCATTTTGTAAGACTATGTCCAAACTTCTTGGATCTTTCAAATGGAAAAATCTTTATTTAAGATATGAGAGGTCTTTGTCACTTTTTACTACATACGCTCAATTCCAAGTTTCACTTTCTTATTGACAGAATACCCATCAATCACATCACTGGACAGGTTTTCCTGTAATGCCTTAATTTAGGCTGGCAGCCAAATTAAGAGTGTATCCTTCCACACCCTGCCACTGAAGTATTCTATTCATAATAGCAATTTGTAAAGAGAAACAAGCAAAAAAACCCCAAACCAAACAAAAATAAAACATAAACAAAACCCAAAGCAAAGTGTTTATACAGAAAGTCCAGTAATATTCAGAATTGACCACAATATGCAAGTGTGCCTGCCAGTATTGACAATTTCCAAGCAGCTTTGAAAAAAAAAAATAGGGAAAGAATAACAGATGCTATGGTTAGCATGAAAAAGCTGACCTCCTCAAGAACAGCCAGAAAACAACATTTCATTAGATTCAGGAGGTAACCAGATATTGCCCCTTTTAATTCATTTGATACTCTCTGTGGGGGTGTTGCACACCACAACACGATTAATTGCTTGCTTCACAAGAGATCCCTGAAAACAGAAAAAGTAATCTGAGGTGGGTGGTACCAGCACAATTCTTCTGCAGTTTTTCAGCTAGATTTTCTCTACAGAGGTGTTCACAGACTTAAGTCAACCCATGAAGATGGGATAGGCAAGTATTTTAAGAGACGCTTGTAGCTTTCATTGTGTTACTGAGATGTGGCCCACGTCTCAAGACAGAAGACAGTACAGTTTGTTTTCCCTGTAATTAAGATTTTTAAAGTGTTAGCTCAGTTGGTAAGAAATGCTGGTGTCAGTATTGCTGTATAAGTAAGAAATATGAAAGTATTAAAAAGTGAAGGACACTCCAAACTCCCTTGCTGAAAGCTGGGAAAACTTGCCAAACAGCAGGTGACCACACTGTATAAGTTTACAAATTCAAATGCAGCAGCTTTAAGAAGTTCTTTTATTTTCAAAGTGCTAGAAAAAGCTGAACTGAAAAAAACCCCAAATACCTTCAATACTACGTATCTTCTACTTAGTGTTTGGTTAGTGCTGTGATCAAAATAAACATTCTAGGATTACAATAAACACAGTGACAAAAAAACACGTGAGAAAGCTGAGATGATGGCAGGCAGCAGTGGAGAGGTTGCAGTTTGTCCCTAGTGATGACAATACGGGTGGTACATGACACGCCAGTGGAGCATGTCAGAACTGGGTCAGCTCAGAATTAGCAGCTCTTAGGCTGTTCACAAGGGGCAAATCCACCTGCCTGCTCTCACAGGCAGCTTTAACAGAACTGCATTTCAGACAAAGTGGATCCAGAAGCAAAACTCTCACAAATAACTTAACAGTGGCTGCAGCTCCATACTCTAAATTATCAAACATGGAATAGAGCTGGCTTTACTATATGTTGAAAATTGCAGAGGAACAAATGCACTATGTTTAAACAAAAAAATGACAAAGGCTGTATATCCATCACAGACTATGACCACATTTTCCAACTGAACGCAGAACTTAATTTTTACCAATCTGTAACAAAGGAAACTCATTACTGAGCCACTTTTGCACAGGATGCAGCACACCCTGCAGTTTGCACAGACTGCACTTATATCAGGTATTAATTTCACACATTTAATCATGGATGCAGTGACTTCACTTGAACAAAATATTTTAAAAAATTTAAAAATAAGTATTTCAAACTTAGTTTAAGTATAGTAAGAATACACCTCTCACAGTATCGAGATGAACTTTTTTTTCCAGCATGGAGGCAAACTAGTACAATCACAGAATCATTTAGGTTGGAAAAGGTTTTCAAGATCCTCCAGTCCAGCCACAATGCTAGGTATAAGGATCTTTTGAAGCCTCCAGAGAAAAGTGCATTGAGTTCTTTCATGAAGTTAATCCTTCTGGCTTAATAAAGGAATAATATTTCCTTATCCCTGAGAAGATACAAACAGAATACACACACCCCCCAAAAAGCTTTCAAACAATATGCTTAGAAATTATAACTGGAATCACTTGTTTGTTAGCAAGACCAAAAACAGCTGCCAAATCAGACTATGTGAGGTGTTCTTTTGAATCTTAAAATTTTAATTAAGTATTTGCATAAGAACACTTCTGTTACCGAAACAAAAGAAAAAAAAAATCCCAAAGGTACACAACAGCAGTCTTCCAAATTATTCTTTAGTATCTCAGTACTGCAAGCCCAAAATAAACAACATGGAATGCTTTCAGAGTTCTCTAAATAGAACTAAAAGTTTAAAATAAATATGGATAATTTTGATTACAACTAGCCAGTGGGGTAGAGGAGAGGACAGGATTGTGGGACAAATGTGGAACAAATAAGCAGAGTAACACATTTCTCTAGGAATTACAGTTTATGAAGTAAAACTAGGGAAAAAAAAGGGCTATCCAAGCAATTTTAGACCAACTGCTCTCACTTGAATATTAAAAAAATGCTAAGAAAGTTAGTTACAGAGCTAGGAAGCTGTTAAAAGTGGTCAAGGAGGATTATTCAGTATCCAAAAAGGTAAAAAGAAGGCACATTTCTTTTTACTTCTGTCCTGAAGAAAAGATGAAAGCATACATCTGAACTGCTACAATGCTTTTGCAGTTCTGCTACATGATACTTAAAAGCAAACTGCAAAAATGCAGCATATATGCAATCCCCATAACTTCACATTTAATTGAAAAGCTATACCAAAGGGCAAAGGCAGGGTATTAGAAGTGCCTTGTTATATGAGACTGATATGCCCTTAACATTTTCATTCAGTATTTGCCTTAATCCTTCAGATGAGTGAGTTGCAATACCCTAGGAAGAGTGGCAGACACTGCAAAGGACAGAATCAGGGTTCAAAATCTACAGGAGCTCACACTGGAAAATGGCACAAAATAGACTACCCTAACTCATCAGGAACATGCTATATTTGACAAGTCAAGTGCATAAATGCAAAATGGGAAACAACTTATCAAACAAGCACTGCAGTGGAAAAGGAGAATGTTTCTACTTGAGTTATTTGCAAGTCTTAAAAAAAAAAAACCCTACGCCTGAGATGCATTTACAAGACATTTACCACATACAGCAACAAGACATGTCTTTTACATGACTCTGTAAGTGTTTACTGATATTGCTCAGTTTGAGCATCATGCTCAGAGCAAATCAGACACCTACACACGAATAATGACAGTTTCTGAAAACATAACTGGGTTAGAATATATCCTTGTATAAAAACAGCCCCAGTACAATTCTGCTGGTCCTTTGTTCCTGCCCTTACTTCTTCAGAAGTTGCTCTTCTTGCAGCCAAGATAATGTTCAACCTTTATGTTTAGCTAGTAGGGACAGAAGACAAGTAAGGCCTACAAAATGTAGTATGTGTTTGGTAATTGTAAAGGAACAGGATAATTCCAACAATTTTCTCCTCATATCTTCTGTGAACCCTCCATTATGAAAGGTGAGTTGAGCTTCTGGGGACAAGGAAGAGAGGAAAATGCCTTGTGATAGCTAAGACAAAATTGAGCTATAACCAAATTAATAGAGAACCACAGAGAGTAGGCCTGACTTCAAAAGTTTGCAAACCACTCTTTGGGAGAAGAAATTCGTTATGTGCACTACACATTATTTCTGGCAAATATAAGAAAAATAACAGGCCAAACAAGCCAACTATTTCTACCAGTGAGATACATGACACCTACAAATGCAGTGCAACATCCCTCCTTTCCCCTCTCCTTAAACCAAAAAAAAACAACCAACCAACCACCAACCTTTTCCTGTAATTGTATAGAAAAAGGTATTAAACAATTTTTAGACTAAGTGTGACACTTTTTCCAAAGTTACAGCATTTCTAGTGAAGTATTAGTTTTCGCTCCTCTAAGAAAAAAATTACCAGTATGTTGATTTATCATGTATCAGTATAA
The DNA here is from genome assembly GCA_013400435.1 of Pycnonotus jocosus. Taxonomy (NCBI): domain Eukaryota; kingdom Metazoa; phylum Chordata; class Aves; order Passeriformes; family Pycnonotidae; genus Pycnonotus; species Pycnonotus jocosus. Next base: position 62,694 of record VWYP01033885.1, read on the forward strand.
AACAAACAAACTCAGCAGAATACATTACTTGGAAAGGTAGCTAACAATTTGGAAATAACTAGCCAGAAAGCAAGAATAAGGTCACACAATATTAAAAAAAATTTAAAAATTGAAGCATCAAGAGGTTATTGCAACGTAGACAATACTTTCTGCAATCTGCAGGAGGTTTGATCATTTATGTATAAAGTCCCTTTGGAAAAAACCCCACCACACATATTGCTGCCTATCTGAGTTGTGGCAACACATTATATAAAACAAAGGAAAATTACAATCTGGTATTTGAACAGTACAGTGGCTACTGAAAAAGTACAGGCTTAGGCTGCAAATAAAACTCAATTGCCATTTGCTTTCCATAAGTATGCATCTACTTCCTGAAGGACTGCAACAACTTCTATAAATTAAGAACATTTTGGGGAACCATATTTGAAACAGAATTGTCTGAGGTATGTTATCCAGCCATTTATATATCTTCCAACACAAACTCATATGAATGTATGAGCTGAAATGGACAGAACAGCAACCACTATGAAATACCAAGGCTGGAAGTCTGAGTACTGAAGATGCCTTCAGGTTACATTGAAATAACTGAAGAAGCAAATATTTGCTCTCTGGAGCCTATTTGTATCTATTTATCTGTTAAGACTGTATTCTGCCCTCTACCTTGCTGTAGGTCCACAGGAAGTATTTTCTTCAGTCTGCTACCACATTTCAGGCAGTTGTGTAGGGCCGTGTGAGGAATGGATCCTGTCTGGATGACCAAAACAAGACAAAGAGACTGCGCAATAGAAACTGGAACTGATGGTGCCGTGTTTTGGTACTGACTGGCCCACATGACTGCCCTTGGCTTACATTACGTTTGTTCCTATCTATAACATCAAGGAAATGGATTAACAAGTATAAAACAGAAATAAACAGAAATACTTCCGGTACAGCCTTGATCTTGTTGGAGTTCCTAATGGAAAAAGACCTCGTATTACCTAATCCACTCACCTGCAAAGAAACACTTTGCAATACCCTGAAGGACAGGACTTTGAGATACACTGAAGCAGCATATCCTTGGTGTCTCAAGAGTGATCTGAATACATAATCATACTGTGCTTGAGACTCATTTCAGAGAAACTTCACGTGCACAAAGAGGTAAATAAATCAAGTCCCCACGCCCTGCAGTTGTTGCTGCTGTGGATTAGTATTCCCGTGTGTTGTGTTAAGAGTCAGCTTCTTTTTGTAACCAGGAGCAGCAGTCAATGGCATCTCCAAAACAGACAGGCCTTCAGATCAACAGGGAGCAATGACACAAGGGTTGTAAATGCCCCCACTTGTCTCACCACCCTAGGCTTCCTGTATATATTCAAGGGAAACAAACAGTCACCATTAAGACACAACATATCTGACCAGCCTACAGATGTGTTTGGGAAGAGATAGATCAGGATATATCTCTCATGAAGTATTTCAAATCTTTCCCCATTGATCATGAAATTAGACTAAGCAGACTACGTCAGAAATATTTAGGCACATGAATTGCAGATTGTCTTGAGCAAACCCAGCAGGCAAAGCATATGCAAATCAGAAGTATGTAAAGTCTCTGACACAGTAAACAAACATGGTAATTAGATGAAAGGGGCAACTGTCTCATATATATGAAGAGGTTTTTTTATTGCTCTCAGTGACATATTAGGAGTAATTTTGCACAAGTGCATTATGGAGTTATGATTAGATTAAAAAGATTTGTTTTTCTTCTTCTTGGAAAAAAGTTCAATAGCCACACATTACATGAAGTCTGTCAAGCTCTGAATGGTGCTAGGAGAGAACATTGTTCTTCAGAACACACTGACTATTGTAATGCATACAAATATCTATGAGCTGGGCTGATGCAAGTGTGAAATCAGTGTAGCTCAAAAGATGAATTCACATCTGGAAAAGCTATGACCTGATTTTGAAGCTGATCTGTCACATCAGCTGACCCAGTAATGGATGTTGTTACCTACCAAACAGTAACGCTCGCCTAGAAGTGGGCAGCAAGTTTGATGGTTCTGGGAGTCCACAACTATCACCACAGCTAACTCTCATGAAAGGAATCCACAAAGAAGGGACTGGAGGAGGGAGGTTGTGAGAAACAGGAATGTTCTGGGCTTAGAAAATAGCCTCTGTGTGTCTGTTTGTAACCTTCTCTCAGTGAAGACTATTATTTCAGAAATATCCCAGTTAGCTAACTACTGAGCTTCTAGAGTGCTTCAATATTAACCCATGGTTTTCAACATCAAGTCCCACGGTGCTTCAATAAAGACAGCTGCCAGTTAAAAGCTTCAACCAAGAAGTGTCCTTCTTCTCTTGTAAATGTTACTGTTTTTTCTTACGGAATTCCAAATCTTCATTGACCTGGTCATATGAGCAGCAGTGGATGAGACATGCTGTGCATGGTGCTGCACTTGCTTATTTTTCCTTCCCCTTGGAAGCAGAGGAGAATATGTGCTTTGGGAATAAAAAACCCTTTCTTTCAACCTTGAAGGCCAGGAGAACTCTTTCAGGATTTATTTTCATAGCCCAAAGAATTATATCCAAAACATTCAACACATAATCGTACAGGAAGTGCTGGATGCCTACTGCAGTCTGTGTGGCTGAAGCAGACATTAGTGCAGTAGGGAGCCTAGCACCATGACTGGTGAGGCAAGGCTCTTCCCAGAAGCCAGTAGCTTTGATTTGAGAAAACGATAAAACATAACAGAGGACTGAAAACAAGCTATGCAGAGCTGCTGGTCTTCAGAGCATTAACTCCTTTCTTTCTGGCTTATAGTCTTCAGTCACACTCTGACAGCCATTTAAAAGGACTGTTGCTTAGTTCCTTCTCAAGTTGCAACTAGGGTTTTTTAGGCTTTCTATAAAAGAATAATTTTGCATTAATATTATTTTGACCTTCTTAACTTTGACTACTCAAGAAATGAAGGTGTGCTACAATTGCTGTGGATATTCTAATGTATCTATTGACTAGAGAAGTACCAGATTTCAAAGAAATCTTACTAGGATAGGAGGAAATAAAACAGCTTTATAATGAGGAGTAGTAATTTAACAAGTGACCTTTTCTAGAACTCCTTTAACCCATTTTTTAAAAAGGCAAGATACTGGTACAACAGTTCCTCGGAAACAGAACCAGATTTAGGAAAAAAAAAAGTGCTGCAGTGCTACCTTCCCTAAGGAAGGTTCAGTTTATTTTCAGTTTGAAATTTTAAACTTAAAATGGTATTAAATGACTCCATTAGAAATACAATCACAGGTCTTCTTACATAGACACATTTTGCATGTGAGACAGCATTCTGCATTTAAGTTATGGCAATGAGAAAAGTGAGGCTATGCTTGCTTGGACTAGTCAGCAGTACTCAACAAAGATGAAGGAGGACCAAAAAAAATGTCACAAATTAACAGCATTTTCATTGAAGTACTTCAATCTCTGATACTTTGAATGCACATGCATCAGAGAAATACACAATGCACATGAATGTTGAAAAAATGCAAATTTCAAAACAGTCACAATCAGTAATTCACTCTCCAAATACCAAAAGTTTACCATTTCACTATAAAACTCACCAGAAATCGGTGCCACCATTTATGAAACATCCTACTGTGATAGTGACCGACTGATATTAATTTTCAAAACCAGAATCACATAACAAAAGGTAGGGCAGGAAACGAGAGTGTTGAGAAAAATTTCGGTACTTTCTATCTACACCTGTTTTGATAAACCAAACTGTGTGTGGCAATTCTGTCAGGCACTAGAATTGGTCAGATCTGCAGTTAAACCATTAAAACAGCTCTTAGCACATTTTTGGCAGATGCCAATTAGCACTTTCCAAAACAATCCAAAGGAGTTTCAAAGTTGGCACAGACCAGAAAACCTTTCCTGCTTGCACAGAGACATTCTGCATGGACCTTAAGGCAGTTACAAACTATGGATGCAGGGCTGTCGGGCCACAATGTCAAAGAAAAATCATGCACACATTTAATTTATTAGGTTAGATATTTATTAGAATAGGCATTGTCTCTCACTGAAAGTATCACAGGTTTACCACATTTTTTCTCTTTAAGTTACTTAATAGCAGATGATTCTCCGCTGGATATGTGGATACACTTGGCATGTCTTGCTCATCATATATGATAACATGAAAACAGTTTTTCATATCCAATTTTGAGTAAAATGAAAAGGAACCATGCACCCAGCCTCAACATCTTACAGCATTTCTTTCAATTTCAAGACAATCAACAGGCACATTTATACTAGCATTCAGAAAAAGAAAAACCCACCCACAGTGCAAACAAATGCAAAATCTTTATGTGAACGTATAAAAGCTGTAAATGAAAGGTTGAGTGCAACAGTTGAAATTTCCTTTATGTTAAACAGCGTCTATTAAAGCTGCCTTAAGGCAGAGGACTGTGAAGTGTCTGAAGCAATATCTATTTTTAGGGAAGGCACACAAGAGCCAGGAACTGCAAACCACCAAACACTCATCTCTGCTCTGTGCAAACTGTCATGAAAACTAACAAAGGACATGCATGCCTGTCATAATGTAAGCTATAAAGGACATCATATCACAAACCTTCTGTCCTTTCAAAACGTGAACCTGCTCTTAGATCAACACTGATGTCCATAAAAATGACCTGGATTTCTGAGAAGGCTTTCAACAAAGTCTCTCATCAAATACTTTTATGGAGCCTGAGAAGCTATGAGAAATGAGAGGAATGATTCTGGTAAAGACAGAGACCAGCTGCAAGAAACAGCAGAATTTAATCAAATATCTTATGATTTCTTGCAAAAAGGCAAATGAAACGTGAAGAAATTCAAAGAGAAAAAAACCAAAAAATTCTTAAGGTCACATGGGCTTTAAGCTGATCTTTACTACTCAGGACATTACCTCGAAGTGATCCATGAAAACACCATCTCAGAACTCAGCAGAGGTTTAAAAACCCCCAATCATGTGTTGGGATTTATTATGAAGAGAGGGCCAATGTACTGTCCAAGGATCTCCCTGAAAGGTGAATGCTATTTGTAATTCTGTCTCCTCAAGAAAAAGGAGCACAGAAATGGAAGAAAAATGCAGAAAAGCACAATGAAGACAACAAAACTCAGAGAACTTCTATTTTAGGAACAATTAAGCAGTCACGAACTGAAGAGTATAGGACAAGACAGAAGTTTATAAAAGTCACAGCTTGCTGGAGAATACTAATAGAGAGTAATACTCAGTATTTCTTCCAGTAAGAAAAAATGTAGGAAGAGCTTACAAACAATTATGGAGCAGTAAACAAATAGAAGACTGTTCACAAAGCCCGTGGTTCAGCTGTGGATCTCTGCACTGTTGCCAACAGCTGAAGTTTGCAAGAACAAAAGCAACAAGACAAATTCATGGAAGGTCCACCTAGAAGAGCTTGGAGTGGAGGTAAGGTTCAACTGGAAGCAGCAGAGAAAGTACATCAGGAGAACCTTGCAAGCTTGTCCTGCTTTAATGCAGGACATTACCCAAGGTCATGCTTCTCCTGGCTGGATCCCTTCAGACAGCAGATGCTGGGCTAGATGGACACATACAATGCTTGTATTATATTACCCACAGGCACGAGCTATGGTGAGCTCATCAAATTTTCTTTTCCACTCTCTGCATTGTCTCCCCACAGAACAGCAAATCAAGGCCAGGATTCTGAACAACTGAAAACCTGAATTCAAGAAATTTAAAGTACTATTTATAGTCTTTTCATTAAAATCAACTATTCTGGTTTGAGGACCTGACGAACTGGGGAATAAGAGAAAAAAATGTATCAGACTGCAGAATTATATTTCATGGAAACAAAAGGCAGTCAAAAACCTGTTTCCTTTCCCTTCAAAAGAAATTTTACTTTCTTTGCATTCCTCTTCTCAAATGTAAACAGACAGGTAAAGTCAGATTCAAAACCTTGAAAGATAGTAATTTTTATGTAAATTTCTCTCACAAAGAACAGGTGGAAGAAACGAAACATAAATCCCACTAATCCACTGTGCCACAGCAATAGCTTCTCAATCAAAATTTTTGAAGCACTGCCACTCTACACAGATACAGGAAGTAGCACCAACTACAGTAAAAGAAGCATTCTACTCTGCTCAGTTAATGAACTAGCGTGTCATCAATTCCATATCGCTCCATTTCACGCTTATAGGAAAGTTTGAAGAGATTTCATACCTGTGGAAGTTTAGAGGTATGAAACTGAACAGGATCTGCACATCTAAACTGCTTTCTGTAACTGCTATGACACTGGTATCTGTCTCTAGAAAGAGAACAAAACCTGACATCTTCCCTTTTTCAACTCTGCATTACTGTTTCTTCAGTGTCAGGCTATAATACAATAGTGTACCAGTGGATATGCTTTCAAATTATGTCAGATATATAATAAATCCTGGTGGTCGGTTTATAAGAATAATGCCTTAAATATGCAATCTCTTCTTCTGAAAATAGATGTCTGCAAATCGTTTAGACACTGATTATACTGCTGTGGTTAAGGAATGATGTTCCCCAATTCAGTGTTCTCACTGAAACACTCCAAACCACACACTGCTCACTCACACCCCCATCACCCATTCTCAGTGTGGAGGGCTGGACAGGAGAACTGGAGATATAAAAGGTAAAGATCACAGACTGAGATAAGAACAATTTATAGGAAACAGCAACCAGAACGAACAACAAACAGTAACAGCAACAATACCAGGGTCAACATGCCAGGTGAATGATTCACATGCCATGCATAAACCCCTGGCCACACCTGACCGTGCTGCCTCACTGTGTGATCTGGAAGGGACTACTTCCCCCATGCCTGGAAAATGAGGAGAGGTGGTAGAGAATAATCTCTGGGCCCTGGCCATGCCCCTTCTGGCTACTACAAAAATTAACCTTGTCCTGGCTAGAACCAGGATGACTGCCAACAAATTAAATAAATTATATACTCTACATTAACATGACATAAACATTTGCCTAAGACAGGTCAATGGCAAGTCAACAAGCTTTAGAGTTATTAATTTCTATTCATATGGATATCAACTAATATTTATTGGCAATTATAATGATCAGTTACTCGTGTTGATTTAAGGAGAAACCTCAGCAAGCTTACCTACTTCTAGTCAGCAGCACTGGTATAATGAAGTTCTAAAAGTTACCTCTTTGACCAACACAGTATTATTCTGCTTTTCAGAGAAAGCACTAATTCCCAGAAAACACAAAACATGATAATCCTAGTGTAAGAAAAAGCATTTCTAGAAATATTCTGATATGTTACTCTATACTTTAATATAACTCAAATCAGAAGAAATAATTTATTAAAAATTATCAACAAGCAGTAATAAACTTAGAAAATATTTGAAGATCAAAATAATTCAGCAATTCATTAGAGGAAAACAGAATTTGAAAAACACTCCAGACCAACTATAAAAAGTAACAAACAACCGTACATTAAAATACCTACTTGCCAGTGATGGTCCTCCAAAGCTGTGCACCTGCAATTGTAGGAATGTAAGATGAAACACAATGCACTAAATCAGGATGGATTTTTACTTTTATTCACAGAACATGTTCAGAATTGGGACAAAATGACACAGGAATTCTCTGTGTCAGTCAAACAGGAAAGCTGTATCATCTTACAGTAACCATTCTTGAATTGTTTTCAGTAAACTTAACATACAGTTAAAATCATAAACAGGAAAAGTCAGGATCTTCTATGGCTACATTTCCACATGGAAGGATGTCATGAAGATGATAACAACTTTTACATCAACATATCCTTTTAATTCTATACACTGGCAACCACTCCACATTCCACATGAATCTGTAATAGTCTTGCCATCTAGTGGCTGGCTGGAAGTGTGAAGCAGCTACACAGATGTGTTATACTAGAAGAATTTTTTTCTGCTTTTTGGAGCGGCACTTCATTGATTACTCATTACTACAAGACTCCTACAGTATTACTTCAAGAGGCTGATTTTTCTTGAACTCTGTCTACAATGGCATCAAAGGCAATAGTAAAATAAATGAGCTCACTACAGTAAATAATTATTCTATAAGCTAGGAAACAGAGGTCTGCCTAGCCTCATCTCTAAAATGAATGTTTAAATAATCACACAAACCTGAGAGTGGTACATCTTGGATTTGGTCACTACAAAAATATTAATTACAGGTATGACTGAATTTACCTAAATCATTGCCTTCCAGCTAGCAAGGTGTTCAATGTTTGCGGTGGTTTATACAGCACAAAATTTAAAAAAATCAAATTCTGCTTAGCTTTATAAGTTGGCCTCTGGGCTTGTAATGCTCAGGCAGGAAACAGAATGGTAACCAAGAGTCCCAGAAAAGGGAATGACAGTAAATGATACTTCAGAAAAGGTAGCAAATACCTGCTGCAACTTAGCAGGGAACCACAGGCTTTGGCAGTCAGAAATTACATGTTAGTACACCACAGAGGAATACCACGCTTCTCTGACCCCTATTTCCTGCTTTTGTACTATGTTCAGATGGTTTTTCAAACTTGGTGTGGGATTTAACAACAAACAAAAGGCAAAATAGGAATCTTGGAAAAAAACTGAAACTTCATGGCAATGAAAATTAAAGGATGAGTATCTTGTCAAAGAATTTTCAAGATGGTAATGAAGTACAGGACAGAAATTGAAAAAAAACAACCCCAAAACACCAGGCCAGCCAACAAAGTCAAAATCCCTTTCAAAACTGGTTATATTCATGTAAGACTTTATACACACTGGAAACTAAATGCTACACAAAGTAAAAAGAAAATACTGCTCACTTCTTATTTCAACTGTGCTAAGATAGCTATTTTCTCTATTTATATACAAATTTTACTGATTTACATTTGATGTCCTGAAATTTCCGAAAATTACATGATTAATGTCAGAAGAACTATGAATGTTTAGGAAAATTTTGTATTTTAGCAAAGAATGCATTTTCAGACCTAGCAGTTAAGAAGCAAGGATGACTGTCCACTCATAACAATTACACTCATCTAAATGCTAAAACAAATCTACTAATGCCCTTCCTATAAAACATCACAAAACTTCATTGAAAATGGCAATAGACCATCACAGATCTACTATCACTCTCTGAAATTAGCTGATACTTTTACAATAATCGTAATATTGACATGGCCTTAGGAATGAACTACCATGCTCCAAATCGCAGGTGTTTAAGCATGGAAGTCTATCAGTACACTTACCTTTTATCTTTGAGAACACCAAATCCCTCATTATCTGAAGAATTAACACTCCAAGGATTATAAGGGAAGTCAGATGATACACTCTCCAAGGGGTCAATGCAACAAACCTAGAATGTCAAGAAGAAATAAATTCTGAATACTTTAAAACTCACTGGAAGCATGCAAAATTTGACAGCTGCTACTAATACTGAAAATAAATAGGAAGAAATAGACTCAGATTGCAGTAATTGAATTCAGTTTCTCCCCACAACCTTTCCATGAGAAGAAAATATTGAGAGCTCCAAGCATGGCATTTAAAGATACAAAGATTAAACACTGAGTTTGTAGTAGATTTTTGTCCATACTTTTATTTGATCACAGAGAAAATAAAGAAAACAAAATATTTTAATTATTGCACAGAAAATACTACTTTTAAATTAACTGTAGTTTCATTAAACTTAATTGTTTTGGCACAATGCACAAAAAATGGTTAAGAATTTTCTTTTGTTTCCTACAGAACCTATGCTTAAGCAAGATTTTCATACAAATCATTCTTTCAAACACAAAGATGAGATAAATCTATATCACAACATAACACTAAAATTTGTCTTCATAACAAGCTTTCATTAATTTTGTTTTTAATTACATAATTTTTAGAACATGTCTAGTCAAGTCAAACAGACCTAGGCTAAGAAAGTATGAATTATAATTTCATGCACTGCTGACTTTGCTATCCAGGTGTGTTTGGAGATTAGCTCTCCTATCTGTTTTACTGGCAAAATATCCTAACTCACAAAAAAAGAGTGTGAAGTAAAAATAATAATTCAACTAACTAAATAAAACAAAAAACGAAGTATTTTAATAGCTGGGTTTGAGCACTTTAAAACAGAGATCTGAACAGATATAATGAACAAGTAATTTTTCAAAGTAAAAGCAATTAACTTTAAAAAGTTGAGGTTAGCCAAAACCAGTAAGAAGCCACTGTTCAAGGCACTGGATCAAATGAGAATACCAACAGAAACAAAATCATACAAAGCTGGGATGTTTTCAAGAAACCTCTCAAATTTAAAAACAGGGCAGCTGGCTACTCTGCAGAGTAGTTTCTGCTGCAGAGCTTTTCTGCAAGAAAGAGGGGGAAGGGGAGTGAAAATAGTAGCAAACATGGCTACTGCAGGAAGCCAAGCAGCACCCTTTGAGCACACTTGGATTTTTTAGAAAGAAAATTGACTTAAAAATATTTCTAACAAGCTCAGGACACATTGCTGTAGTAGCAAACTGCTCCAATATTCCTTAAAAACCTCAAAAAGAAAGACTGCATTAAAGAAAATGTCCATGCTGCTAATTTTCACATGTAATGCTAACTCATAATATGCATCACCCAGAGCAAACCAGTAAATGAATTCCAATACAAACACATAAGCTCACTCTGAAGGTTTTATCCAAATATAAAGGGGTTTTATATCTGTAGAGAATTTGAATTATAAGACTTTTCTATAAAATAAATGCACAAAATCAGCACCTTTATATAATTCAGCCAGCTCAAGGAAATCAACAGAGAAGTGCAGAGAAAAATTATTACAAGGCAACCTATATAAAAAACTGTCCAATCATAGCTCAATAAATCAAAACTCGTAACAGCTTTGCATCATGTTGTCCTACTATTTTTCTTGGTAATATTATTCAGCATTAAAAATCTTTAATTGTGTTTAAGTGTTAAGTTCCACTGCATGGAAGACTTTGTTTAGCCTACTTAATTTGTTGATAATGGGCTGGGGACAGAGATGTAATGCTGTATAAAAAAATCAAATTAAGAATTTTTTTATCCAACTGCTATGCAGCAGAAGTTTATAACAAACGCACACCTTTAAATTGTTTGGGCTTAATGCCATGTCTATTCTATAGGGTCTTCATGGTGCTTGTGCATGAATGTTTATAGAATCACAGAGAATGCCCTTAGTTTGATGGTGTCAAATACATATATCAATACCAAAATTTACATACAAGTGTGTGCATGTGTGTACATACACACACATCTTACTAGCTTTTCAAGGTAAGATCAGATGCTTGCTAGGAAGGCTTAGTATATCTTTCAAAAAATACACAGAACATGTTTGACCTACTTTATGCTCTGAACTAAACCATACTGCTAGTTTCACTGCAATCACAGCTGTCACCTGCTGTTAAAAACAATTGCACTAATGCGGACTAGGATTAGCAAACAAGGATTAACAAGGTAGCATCCTCTCTGAAAGATGCTTCCAAGTCATGTCATTCCACCTTCTCGATACTGCAGTCTCTCTGCTCCAATGTTTGAGGAAAAAAACTGTAATCTAGCTGAAACAGCCAATGTGGTCACCAAACAAGGACTCTTCACCTGTGTGGAGCTTTGAATTGTTCTGACTGAACTTCCCATGCCTTAACATTATAAGCTCTTTACTCAGACTGTGATGTTTACTTGAAAGACCATCCCTTGTAAATTTACTCACAGCCAGCTTGTGTCAGCCCTCAGGTGCCAGAGCAACACAGATTAGAAAACTGTTTGTAAGCCGTATGTCAGAGATCTGTGTCCTTGAAGCCCTTTATGGTGAAAAGCTGATAAGGTCTCCTTGTAGTTTTCTGGCATATATCTATCATAAAGTTATCAAAAGGTTTGTTCAACATGCTGGGATCTGAAAAACATTTACTATGCTATTACTATCAGGATTCAAAATTCTTCTAGGAATTATCAACATGATGCATAGCAACCAGACTAACAGTTTCTGTAGTTAGGGCACTTTCCCCTCTTCTTTTTAAAGAAAAATAAGACTTTACATTTAAGCATTTCTAACACATGTATCTGACAAGAATGAAAGGCTTTAGAATGACATCTTCATATACTGCACTCCTTCTGTTTTGTAGAAGAATGCTATGTAACAGAAGCTTACTGAACATGTTCTCCTTTTTTTTTAAGCAATAAACAAAACAGACTGAAGTTCAAATTGTTTAATTTTTTCTCAAGTGGTGTGGAAGTAAAAACCATTACTAGAGACATAACCAAGACTTGTTCAGGCAGAATATAAGTGTGGTGGAGCCAAGCCTGCCACTCAAGTCTACTGTGAATTGAGAAATCATTTTTTGTAAAATGAAATAGGAGTGATATCAATGGATAATTAAGCAGTGATTGTCCACAAAGGTTGTGGAATTTCCAGCCTTGATGGCTGTGAAGACAAAACCCTGAGCAATCTGATCTGAACTAAGTACTGATCTTATTTTGAGCTGCAAGTCATACTAGAGACCTCATGAAGCCTATACCAACTTGAATGGTATTTTCATTCTGTGACTGATTTAGGCTATTAGAAGTGGTTGGCAAATATTTTTAGTAAGATGCCGGCCTTAGAACTTAGAAAGCACAACAGTTCCTGTTTCTGGCCCTGGTTATACTGCAGCTGTACGGAAACGATTCTAAACTGCACAAGTAAAAATCAAAACTTGACAACTTCCACAATTAAAAGTGGAAATTCTTCAACTGCATGATGGTGAACCTAAAGATAGAAAAGTAGCCGAAGGTACTTTCTCCTTCTTGTCTTTTCTCCAGCTCTTTATAGTATGGGATGGTGATATGTCAATACTGTCAATTTGTTGTATCAAAAAGCAGGTATCTCACAGTGCACCAGAACTGTCCCAGAGCACTTGGGACAACCAACTGCACAAACCAGATTGTACAAAATTATTCAAGTGTCCTGAGCCAGGTAAGACATTTTGAAGGTTAACAACATCATACAATACTGCAGTCAGTAAACATAATAAAAACTTACAGGGCATGACAAAAGCTATTTTTAATTATATCATGAGATACAGGGAAGGCATGGACCTACCACCTTGTTTCAAACGTTAAATAAATCATTTTGATTCTTATAAATTATAAATCAGCTGTTAAAGTTTTGGGTTTTTTACAACACATTCTAGAACTATGAATGAGTTGCACTTTGCAAACACTAAATGTAAGAAAACATTTAATCAAAAATTAAATTATTTAGACTATCAGCAGCCAGTTCTAGTTATTTCTGGAAAGCCTTAGCACGTACATTTTTAATAACCATCTATCCTTAGAGGAATTCCAGAGATAATCACATAAATAAAGAAAGCTGTTACTAACGCAGATGTGAGCATGGAGCTTTGCTTCACCATCAGTTTCTATGACACATTTATTGGCTGCATGAGTGACTTGTGGACTTCAGTTCTGTGTTCCACTAACTCATATTTACATCTTAAAACCAGAGGCCAAACTCTTCAGAGTAATTCTGTGAAGTTCTAAAGAGCACAGGTTGGTATATAACTGTTTCCTCATACAATGTTTAGGTGAAAATCTACTAACACCTTTCAGCCAGTTTTCCATAGAACTGGTCTTCTTCCAATCAGACACTGGTAAGCAAGCATGGCCCACGACATAAACCACATAGAGAATGGCCCTCCCCTGTGCACAGGAAATATTTCTAGTGCATTTTGAGAATACTGAACTGCTAATTTCAAAGCTATGTATACTTTGCTCTTAACAGGGGACCACCCAACACTGTTTCAGACAGACATCTACAGCGAAGGCATTTGGGTAAGGAAAAGATGTGGTAATAACTGTTTCCTGGTGGTAACTGTTTCCTGCTTGGAGATGAATGTAGACCATTCTTTCCATGCTTACTGCTGGTGCTATCAACACCTGTCTGGTTGCAATACATTCTGGTGACTGTCTCAAGCAGGAGCTCTGGAGACAGGGAAGAGGTCTTGTTTTCTTCTAATTACAGCATGAAATGCACTGCCTGAACAACATTTTCAAAATACATGGTAAAAGTAGGATCAGAAAGCTTGTGCCCTGACTGACCACTGGGTCAATCATTTTGTTTGCCCTCCTGGGAATCAAGAAGGAATAGCATATATTCAATTCTATTTTATTTACAGGTAATTTAATGCTTAAACTGTCCTAAGTGAAAAACCATTCCAAAGCAGGTTTGTGAATCCTGCTTTTTATGTCTATTAAATGTACAACTTTTATGTGAATTGCTCTTCTATATAAATGATTTTCATACTAAGCCTCTGTAAATATCAAAATGCTGTATCTACGAACATGGAAATCCAAGACTCGAGTATTCAAAAACATTGGAAGTCACAGCTCAATAATCCAGTATTTTTCCTATTGTTCCTTTAGTACATCTTGTGGTATAACTCTAGCTGGCAATTAAGATTGCTCGCTTTTCTCCTGCCCTGGTGAGATGGGAAGGAGAATGGAAAGAAGTAAAAGCTGGTGCTTAAGAACATTAAAAAATTGAAATAAAGTTAGTAAGAGTAACAATAATAATAAATGGAATGTGATAGAATAAAAAGAGAGAGGAATAAAATCCAAGAAAGACCAGTGCTGCACAATACCACTGCTCATCACCTGCTGGCCAGTGCTCAGCCCAACCTGATCAGTGATGGGCAGCTCCTGGCCAGCTCCTCCCAGGCTGCATACTGGTCATGGAATATCCTGGGCATGTGGTTTGGAATATCCCTTTGGCCAGTTCAGTTCAGCTGTCCTGGCTGTGCTCCTTCCTGGCTTCTTGCGCACCTGCTCGCTGGCAGAGCGTGGAAAACCGGAAAGTCCTCGACCTAGGGTAAACACTGCTCAGCAACAACTGAAACATCAGTTTGTTATCAACTTTGTTCTCATACGGAATCCAAAATACAGCACTGCAACACTGTACCAGGAAGAAAAGTAATTCCATCCCAGCTGAAACCAAGACACCTGGTCTGAGCCAAATTATTTAGATAACTGTTCATGAATTACAGTGCAAAAATCCCTTCCCAATTCCTACACAAAAAGTGTAGATTTTCACTTGAGGCAGAGTAAGTCACGCACACTTTTTTTTGGTAGAATCTCTTCTTAGAATAGAATTTGCTACAACATTATTATATTTATGTAATATTTAACCGTCAACCTGGATGTCTGAAAAATACACAAAAACTGGTACAGAAGGTTCTGTGCTGAAGAGAGGGAATTAAATGTAAAAACCCACATCTGTATATGTGCTGTCAAAGATTTTAGAAGGAACAAAGACCTAAATTCAGTCTAAAAAAACATCCCCACCCTTTGAAAAAGCATAATTTGTTGAATAAAATAATTTCAAAAGCATTTAATTCACATCTTATGTTAATTAAAATTTAAAATATGCACACCAGCACTCTGGGTGGCTGGCATCTTGAACTTAGAAAGTTGTCTATCTGTTTAACTGAAAACTGAGAAATGTTGTAAGAGAACGTGTCTTAAAAACATGACATTAAAAATGTTTTAGATCATGTCTAATTTAGTGGAGAAATACATTCCATAAAGACATATATTAGAAAGAAGCACCATTTTTCACTTCAAGTTTTTCTGCAACTGAGTTTCGTCCGAAAACTTAGGTATTTGAGATCAAACAGAGTAAAATAAAGGACTGAAAAGCAGTTGATTTATAACCTATGTGCCAGCTAGCAAAGAGTGTTCCATTGCATAGCACCCAGAAATCTAAAAAATTCTATCACTAGGTACATAAAAATAAATAATTTTTAAAATAACCCTCAAGCAGAAAAGGCATGCTTATTATTCTAAAACTTGCATCATTTTTTTTTAAATTCTTTCTTTGTTACGACAAACAAAACTCGGGCATCAACCTTTTATTCAAAGAGCTTATTTGTCAGGTTTCATTGAAAAGATTAGGATTGTATTTATTCAGCCAGAAAGCACAGATCAAACCAGTTTTTTTAAAAAAACCTTCTAGAATTTGCTAGGAAAAAATTTTGAATAATAAATAAACCTCTTGTCCTAGGAAACAAGCTCCCAGAAATTTAAATTACTGTTACTTTGACAGCCATCTGTAGAAGGGGGAGTTCTCTGGAAGGTCTGTGCACAGGTTTCAGGGAAAAAGCAAAGACAGCTGGACAATGCTAACTAAATACACAGGATAGGAATTCAAAGAAAGTACCTCTTAAAACAAGTCTAAATAAAACCAAAAATAGTTTAAGTCTCTAAGAAAAAAACACTAGGCAAATCATTCCAATGCTTTGCATTTAATCACCAAAGATAAATGTGCTTATAAACTGGTACATTTGGAAGTATATTGGTGGTCTGGGAAATAGGATTAAGTTAATAACTTCATTGCAAATTATCTCACACTGTTTGCAGGAAACCTCTTGAGGAATGCAGCAGTTAGAATCATGTTTCCATATTTGTGCTTTTGGATCAGATTTACTGCAACCTGTTGCAATCAGACAGGCACATAAAGAACAATTGAGAAGGAGAAAGTTTAAATGACCTAAACTACACACCTTCTGAGTCTACCATGACATCAGATTCTACTGCTACATCAGTGAAAACAGGGTATGATCATTTTACTTCCAGGGAAGTTAAAATTATTTTGATTTAAACACATAACATCAAATAACCTTGCTTGCTTTGTTTTTGCAGACAAATGCCCAGATGACCTTAATTAACCTGTGCTCTGGCAAAGTACAGAAGAAATCTTAATCCCATTTTCTCATACAGTAGCAGCAGTTTGAGCAGTAGCACCTCTACCGTGCTGCCCTAAATCTCCTTTTCTTTAATGCTCTCATTAGTCCTGTAACATCTACCATGGAGCATAGCATATCCCCCTAAAACGTCCATTGTTCTCAAAATTCTACTTACTATTTGAAAGGTCTCATTATTTTGAAGTAATACACAAAGAAATTATAATTTCTCTCTTGAAACTACTAGACAGAGCATATGTACCTTTCAGCAAGACAGAAAAAACATAAGCCACACTGCAATTCATTTCTATTCTCCTTTGTTCTGGATTTCCATTTTCCATAAAGTTCTCATCCTAGATTTGATCCTAAACTGTTCAGTAGTGCTTGCTTTTCCTCAATTACCCCACTTGATTTCTTTTCTGACTGATCCTGATTCCATTTTATTGGTTGAAAAATGCTGTCAACTCTCCAGGTTTTTATGTAACATCGTCTGGCTCTTAAACAATGTCAATTTTCATTCCTGTAAACTAATCTCTCAGCCCAAAGTACCCAAACTGTCACTAAAAAGCTGTTAATGGCTATTAATTATTTTTACTAACTAAATAAAATTATTTTAACTTTCTGTTCCACTTTTCTACCTCCAAAGCCTTCAAAAGTTTTCATGATTTGTATTGGAAAAGTGAACATAAGCCTAAAACTGCCTGGGTAAAAACAAGTAGACCCTAAAATTGTATCACAACCTATGCTGAGATTGAGTATTTTAGAGTATTTTAGAATACCACCTTCTAGGAAGCAAAAAACCCAACAAACCATGAACATTTTTTAAGCTTGAAGAAATATCAGCAATTTGCTGTACTATAGCTAGGTGCAATAAAATGAATCTCAATACCAGTAAGTTACAAAGACTTAGCAAAAGGCAGCAAATTAAATAAGTCAGGACCATCAGACCAGAAGAAACAAACTTGCAATGATATAAGAAATCCATTCATGTGAATACACAGTGAATTTCAAAACTATCTATGCCAGGTTTTTTTTTTTCTTGTCTTTTCTGATAATGAACATGTTATCATTACAAAAGAATAATGTCAATATTTAACCCACTCTGCTATTCCTACTTGAGTGATCAGAGACATAAACTCTTATTAGAATTTAAGGCAGGAGTATTCGCTTGTGTGCTACCCTGATGCTTTGGATTTTGGGTAAGTAATCCCAAAACTACGAATGTAGCTCTAAGATTTCCTGTAACAAAGACAGCCAAAGACCAAAATTTCCCTCATTCAAAACCATATTTAACATCTGGATGCTATATGGAAAAATCCATATGTATTTTTCTGACTTGGAAGACATTACAAATTTAATTAAGTGATCTGAAGACCAGCATACTACAAACTGGCCTCAGAACATCAATACCCTGCCCTTCTCCAACTCACTTAATTTTCATGTATTTTTCTCTATGTTTTGACTTAAAAGATTTCTTTTATTCCAGTTCTCACTTAATTTGACACTTTGTCACCAAGAATGTCCTGTCTGAGCAGTTCCCCTAGACTACATTTCAAGTGATAGCCACAGTCAGCACCAATAGTAAACAAAAACATACAGTCCACAAATACATAAAACGGGGCTGCTGCATGTCTTAAAGGTCAGTTTCTTTCTTGTAACAAAGAATAAAAATGCAAGCACGCATTGTGCATGCACACTGCTCTCTAAGTGGGCAGAAATCTTGCTTTATAGGCAAGCCTCGAGGTATAGTAGTGGTAGCATTTACAAGTTGTGTGCAAATTCATGAAAGAAATGCTTAGCTTAGTACTGCTTTCTTACACTGACAGAATAAATGAATGAATGAAAAGTACCTTGAGATCTCTCCATGGTACACTTTATCATTGCTAAGCAGAGATTTCAAGTAAGAAACATTTTAAGAACTAATCTTAAAGTGAACTGGATACTTTAAAACAAAACAAACACTTCAGTAACAACTCCTAAAGCAAATTGGATACTTAAAAACAAAATGCACAAGCCGCTAAACTCTGAATGGGTTTTGTTACTAACATTTAAAGAGTAATTAGATTTTCTGTATGGAAAATACACAATCTTTATCTGATGCACGGCACACAGACAATTCAGATATAAGCAATATTTTCTCTCTTGTTTCTCTCAGACAATGGAAATATTCACTAGGTCTGAGACCAATCTAAAACAAGAAATATGAGCATGGATGATGACGGATGACAACAAAAGACTATTTTTAATGGCAAATTAGGCCTGCACACTAGATCAAGGACTAATACTAAATCAAGGACTGATACTTGCATTTTACACAGTTGGTCAGTTACTTTGCTGAGCCACTACAATAACATCACGTAACATTGTTAATAACAGACCTGCAGTAACATGCAAATATACCTTCTGAGGTCAGAAGGTACACTAAAATCCTCAAAGCAAAACGTGGATTTGGGCTGGTGAAGAGAATAGCAAAGAGGGTAATGCAATAAATTCATTCCACAAGGAGACGAGAAAAGAGAAAGCATCTATTACATCTTAGTATTTCTGATGCCTCCCTTCACAAGGATTTTTCCTAGGGAAATCAGGAAATTGGGCAATTGGTGAACAGATGCAACTGGGGATGACCTTGCAGACATGAACATACTTAAGTTTGAAACATTTACCTGTAGATAGAAAACATATATTTGAAATAGATATCTGCAAACTACAAAACACATGGAACAGTAGAGAATTAATGAAAATAAACTTGTTCCTCTGACCTTGTAGAAATTTAAAATTACAGACTGGGAGAACAAAAAGCTGCCATTATTCCCTCTATTCTACACAAACAAATAACAATTAGGATAAAATGCTAGCTTAAAAATCTAGGACTGAATGTTAATATTTAGCTAAGATTAAACCTAAGGCTTAAAGTTATCAGCCAACAGCCTAAAACTTAGAACACCTGGAGTGAACTTCTGGCATCAGCGCAGTTTCTCTGTTCCTGGGCCAAATCACTCACTTTTTCAGTACAATGGGTGTAAAATAGGGGAAAAACCCCCTTGTTTTCCTTGTGTCATTTTTTACTTCAGTCTGCAAACTATTTACAGCACAAGAATCGAAATCATATTTCAGATGCTTAGGTGCAAAATAATATATATATTTAACCCTTGTTCATTTTAAAGATTTTCAGTCAGTTTCATTTGGGGCAAGAGGCTTAAAGCTGCTCATGGTGAAAAAATAATGGAGGTGGTAACTAAAAAATGCTTTTTAAGTAGCCAGATTTGTGTCTACTTTTACTACTCTCTTGTTAAAGAGTCCACAATAATTTGCCAAGAATATTAAACAAATGAAGGAAATCAGAATGAAATTAAGTTAGTAAATTTCTTGCACTTACAAGAAAATTATCTTAGTAGCAGCCATCAAAAATGCATTTATATCCAGTACAATGGCTAAGAGATTTTTAGCAAAAAAGAGGCTACAATGGAATATATTAAAAAAAAAATCCTGTGACACCAGAAAAACAGTTCACTCTCAGCAGCTTCAACTGCAACAATTTACACACAAAGTATTTTGATGCGTGTACATACAAGAATTAAATGAACTGCGAGGAAAACAGTCCCAATAAAATTAAATGGGTGGGAGGAAGGACCTGGTGTTGCATTCCCAAAATTCAGCAAACTGCAAAATTAAACCTCACCTCCCTTTCTCCCTCTTCCACCAACGCTGTTGCTGCTATAGTGGGAGAAGTCTCCCATCCAGCAATACAGACTTCTCAATTCTGAGGTATTCTGATCAGAGGCTGCAGGCACTGGGAGCCCCTCTATGGGGCAGGGATATTTGTAGGCACACGACAAAGAAAGAAGAGGCACATGGAACAGCAACTAGGAAATGTTCCTTCTACCTAGAGGCTCCAGCAGCACAAAGCCCTGTTAGGGGAGACTTCACAGGCTGCAGGGGTGGACACTTGTTCCAGGTTCTGAAGCAGCAGCAACAGTCTGAGTCACCACAAACCAGGCTGACCAGCTGGATCTCAAACAAGAAAAGGAGAAGCAGCCAACACACTGTTCTGCAAATACCCATGATTCCAATACCAAACAGGGAAATGTGACCTTAGATTTAAATGACTGTTTTATTTTCAAAGTGTCAGATTTCACGGGTTTGCTAACGAGATCTTTCCTGATGTTTTCAAACCACAGATGTTTACTAGTCATCATTCCTGCTTCTACACATTTCCTAGTTTGTCTACACCTCTCAAAACTTCCTGGCACTAGGATAGCAAGCTTCCTTCTGAGGTACAATACCACCAGGTTAAAATGAGCAATCTGTGCCCTGACTTTTGCTGTTCCAACTCATTTTGAAAGTAACAAAGAGCGAGCTATGAATTTTGCTAAAATAACTTCAAATACTGGCCACATACCAAGTTGCCAGTAAGATTACCAAAGGAGGCTTCCTACAGGCATTGAATAATGCAGGCATTGTGTACTTTGCTTTTGATCAAATCTGACAAAATAATACCCAATTGGTTGCCCAGCAGCTACTATTCCTGAGACATGGAAATGTATTCTGCTAGATGTTGTCCCTGAAAATTTTATTAGAGCCAGGTTGAAAAGAAATATAAGGCATTATGACTCTTCCAAATGGCTGAAAGAACAGGTGACCTCTGAAATATGCAGAAAATGAGAGCAAAACCATGTAACTTTCTCAATGAAAGGATTTACCATGGATACTTAAGAGCAAGATGGATAATAAAAGTCAACCTAAATTAGATGTCATGCACACTCTGCTCCTGGGATCAAAGAGGATAAAATGGTTTTGAAAATATTTGCAGAGATTTTCTTGTGCAGCACAAAGCTCCAGAAAGTTTTCTTTCTATGACCTGGATCTCATGTTTAAATATCATACTGTTAGGGTTACAGAGAACCAAGAGGAGTTTGCTATTAATCAACTGCACTGCTTGTTTACCTCTTATTTGCTTAAGAGGTAAGGATGCACTTCTAGCCACAGGAAAGGAAACACTAGTCAGTCGTAAGAGCCTCTGCAGTATTATTAGACAATGCACTAATTTATCGATCGCTCTACATGATCTAGCAGGCATACAGCAACATTTTAGATCAGAAAGCAAAAATCATAGACAATGGCAAAACCTAAGATCATGGGAAAGCCCCTGAAGAAGATTCACACAGAAAGACAACTTTTTTTTCCACAGAAATGAACAGAAGAGACATGACAAACACAACAATGAACACATCCCTATGTTAATCTCTGAGGTTTATTCAACTAAACTGTCTCTGACTACAAAAGGCTCAGTCCAAAAAGAGAACTGGTGCACTGCAGCAACACTCCAGCTGCGCCCACTTCACAAAAACTCCACTAAGTAGGCCACCAATTTGGAAAAGTACATATACCCGAAGTGAACTATTAAGTATCGGACCAGAGCATCAGCACAGCACTACCGATGGGCTCAGGACTTGATTTCAGCAGGTTTCCAAACTCTGCACAGAAATGCGGGCCCGCGGCTCATCTCGGCTGTGACTGATGCGAGCTCTCGGCGGGGTGTCCTGCAGCCGCCCAGCTCAGCTTCCATCTGACACTCCTCCTCATCATCATCACGCATCGTGCTGTGGGATATGGGGGCAGAAGGTGTGTGTGTGCGAGCCTGGGGCAGAAACCCACGGTGCAAGAACCCGGCCAAGCAGATGCACTCAGCGATAGGGCCATGGCCAGACCCGGAGCGGCGGCTGGGGGCAGGGAATGCCGGGTGGCAGGGAATGCGGTGGCGCAGGTGAAGCGAAAAGCAGGACCTTTCCTCGCTGTGGCCGCGAAGATCGGCCGGG